>CAUYSK010117693.1:0-31975 GCA_963575035.1 Avahi laniger
CAGGTTTCGGAAGCGAGCGGATCGAGCAGATCCACGGGCCTCATCCCAAGCCCTGCCCAGGGCTGACCCGATGGGCCTTCCCAGGTGGTCTTTTTTTTTTTTTTTGAGACAGAGTCTCACTCTCTTGCCTGGAGCGAGTGCTGTGGCGTCAGCCTAGCTCACAGCAACCTCAAACTCCTGGACTCAAGCAATCCTACTGTCTCGGCCTCCAAAGTAGCTGGGACTACAGACATGTGCCACCATGCCCGGCTAATTTTTTCTATATATATTTTTAGCTGTCCAGTTAATTTCTTTCTATTTTTGGTAGAGATGGGGTCTCGCTCTTGCTCAGGCTAGCGAATAAATCTTATTACGGATTGTACCAATTCCAATTTCTTGGTTTTGATATTGTACTATAGTTGTGCATGAGGTTAACATTGGATGAGGCTGGAGGAATTGTGCAAGAGACTTCTCTGTACATTTCTTTACAACCTCCTATGGGTCTATGGCAGCTAACGTATATTTAGCTGCTCTTTCTTAACTAATATTCCAAAGTATACATCTTTCCAAAGAGAAGATACTTCAGATTTGTACTGATTAAAAATTTTTCTCCCAAATAAGCTACAATTCTTCTGCCATTTTATTACTATTATTTGATTAGAATATCAGCAGAGTCAATTCCTTTTTCAATATAATACCGTTAGACTTTTCTGTCCACTAGTTAGCAGTAAAATGTAAATGTAAAATGATTTTTTTTTCTGTTTTCTAAAAGACAGGTCTTGCTCTGTCACTCAGGCTGGAGTTCAGTGGCAAGATCATAGCTCACTGCAGCCTCAAACTCCTGGGCTCAAGCCATTCTCCTGTCTGAGCCTCCCAATAGCTGAGACTATAGGCATGCACCACAATTGGCTAATTTTTCAATTTTTTTTGTAGAGATAGGGTCTCACTATGTTGCCTGGACTGGTCTCAAATTCCTGGCCTCAAGCAATCCTCCTACCTTGGCCTCCAAAGTGCTGGGATTGCAGGTATGAACCACTGTGCCCAGTGGTTTTGTGGATTTTAATCATCAATAAGTAGGCCATCTTTAAGACATGCATTCAATTGTTTTTGATAGTAATAATAATATAAATTAATATAATTTCATCTTACTTTACTCAATCTTGCTTTAACCTACAAGCATACACTTGCGGCAGTGGAATAGAATGTGATTCTGGTTAACATGCATAGAGAAGATCAGACCTAGAGCTTTCAGATCCTCTAACAGGATCTGAATCACTGACATGATTTTCCAGAGAACAACTTTTTAGGTTCTAATATCTATCAGATTTGTTTACAATGTCTATATTCATCTCTTAAACATGTGAGTGCATAAGTAAACACATGCCATAGGTTAGAAATTAGTTAAAACTGGTTTATCTATGTGCTTACAAGGAAGAATAAAAACAAAATAGGTTTATATTGCCCTAAAACAATTTTAGATGGGCCCCTAGAAAAACCCCTTGATCACAAAGGTCATCAAGACAATGAAAACTGCAGAAATTTACCTTCCTAACTTTTCAACTTTTTTTTTTTTTTTTTTTTTTTTGAGACAGAATCTCACTCTGTTGCCTAGGCTAGAATGCCATGGCATCAGCCTAGCTCACAGCAACCTCAAACTCCTGGGCTCAAGCAATCCTTCTGCCTCAGCCTCCCAAGTAGCGGGGACTACAAGCATGCACTACCATGCCTGGCTAACTTTTTCTATATATTTTTAGTTGTCCAGCTAATTTCTATTTTTAGTAGAGACACGGTTTCGCTCTTGCTCAGGCTGGTCTTGAACTCCTGAGCTCAAATGATCCTCCCGCCTTGGCCTCCCAGAGTACTAGGATTACAGATGTGAGCCACTGCACCCAGCCCGACTATTTGTTTTTAAACTGTCAACTACTTGGAGATTGGGCACACGCTCTCAGCTGTTCATCAGCAAATATAAAAGCTAACAAAGGATCAGTTATATCCTTACATCACTATTAACTGAAATAAGTTCCCAATTAGAACACTACATTTTAAAAATTATCATCACTTTACTAGTAGAAACATAGATGGCTCATGGTCCAATTCTGCCGTGCTACCTGTTTTTATCAGTAGTTTTACTGAAACACAGCCACGTTCATTTGTTTTGTATTCTCCATAGCTGCTTTTGAATTACAACAGCAGAATTGACTAGTTGTGGCAGAGACTGAATGACCTGCAAAGCTTACGGTATTTCCGATCTGACCCTTTACAGAAAAAGTTTGCTGACCCCTCACTTACATCAAGAAGTTCTTGAAAGCTATTAATATTATGAATTCTGAGCAGGAAGAAAATTTTTCTATATTTGAAATATATTATTTATCCTACTTGTCTAAAGCAGCATAAGATTCCATACTGGGATGGAACTAAAAATCTAGAAAGATAAATGCTATCTTTTTTGTCAGGTAGGTGTTCAAACACAATTTTAGAAGTTGAAGATGAGCTCTAAGTAACTCTCAAGCTGATGCTGGTCTATAAAACAGGTAAAGAAAACATTCTTGAACAGATAAAAAATCTGTCAAGTTACATAAGAAGATAAATACAGAAAACACAATTATTAAAAGAATAATTACTAATACTTACGCTGTATGTGAATGAGCTGCTTTGGCATCTTAAATTCCCCAGGATATATAGACTCATAGTAAGCAATATTACTTTCTGCCTCTGGGACTGGTATAACCATATTATCCCTCTTCTCGCCATACACTTGCTGTGCTGAAATAGCCCGCTGAAGATGATGTTCCTAAAAAAAGGAAAAATAGGTAAGTTTACATAGTATTAAAAAGTAGCAAACAGAACGTATAGCCTTACAAAGAGAGTTTTGCTTTTTTTTTTTTTTTTTTTAAATAGTGGGATTTTCGTAGGTCTTGAAAGCATGCTGTTAATAATAACTAGTGATAAGAACTTTTTTTTTTTAAGAGACAGGGTCTTGATCTGTCACCCAGGCTGGAGTGGTGTGATCATAGCTCACTGGAGAATCCAACTCCTGGGCTCAAGTGATCCTCTTGTCTCAGCCTCCCAGGCAGCTGGGACTACAGGCATGATCCACCACATCCAGCTGATAAAAACATTTTAAGTAGAAATGAGAACATTTGGTTAGAAATACTGAATATTTCCTCAATTAAGGAAAGGTACTACACCAAAATTGAGAGTTATACAAAGAGATTCCAAAAAGTTGACTAGAACTATTAAAACTTGCATTTTACAGATGAGGTTTGAAGAAAAGGAGTTAAAACATTTGAGCTTATCATATAAAGAAAGAAGGCTATGGATAAAAAACATTTCATTGATTCAAATCTGCTATTCCTATAGTACTTTGTAAATTTAGAAGGTACTTTCATACAAATCAACTATTAATAATAGGATCTTTTCAAAGAAGGGTAGAGATTATCTCCATTTTTAGTTCATGAAACGGACACAGATTCAAACTCTGTCTTTTGTCTTGAGGAATAACCTTTCTTACAAATTTCTAGAACCCTTTTTGAACAGTAGCAGAGTATGTATGGGAGCAGAAAGCACAATGCCCTGGATTTAGGCTGTTTGGATTAGAACTCAGCTGCAACACTAGAAGAGTTTGTGACATCCGGCAAGAAACATCAGTCTTCTAAATCTGTTTCATCCAGTAGGAGAAAAATAGAATCTACTTTATAGAGTTGGTTGGAGATATAAGATAAATGTAAATAAAATAGTTAGTATAATGCCTAGCATATAACAGGTGTTCAAAAGAAACTTTGGTTTAGTCACCACCCATAAAGCTTTCACCAGTTTGTGATAGCGCCGGCTGCCACAAAGTATTGTTCTCACCCAGCCCTACCAACACTGAATTTTGGCATACATTTTATTAAATTCAAACTATTTTATATACATAAAAATACAAGTTCATATGTAAAAAACAGTATAAAATGAAAAGTTCCAGTCCTCACAGGTAGCTCCCATTAAGAATGGGCATATTCAGATATTTTAATGTGTATACAAATATACATATTTAAACATATAGGAGCCTACTATACATAATATAGAAGTATACACATTATATATAATATATATAGCATAGTAGGATGCCATATAAATGTGTATATACATATAAATGTATACATGGTATTCTACTATGCAATATAGAACTTTATCCCTAGCTTTGGTTCACTTCCTATATCCTGGACATCTTTCTATACCAGTACTTCTACTGTATTCTTTGCAACAGTTGCATTGTATTGTACTATATAGATGTATCATCATTTATTTAACCAGGCAAAAATTGATAGGAAAAAACCTTGGAAACAATCTAAATGTCTACCCTCCTTCCCAAATACTGCAAAAACCAATTCTTGCATTATGTACAAGATATCTTTGCGGACTTGTGAAAGCATCCGTAGGACAACTACAAAAGAAGTGCTTGAAGGGCATATATAGAGTTACGACAACATACATTCATATCATTCCCTGAAGTAACTACTTCTCAAAATCCCTTTTGAATTTAAAAATATTTACCCATCTTGTTATTTTAGATTAATTTCTTTACAAATGATGGTTAAGTTTTCCTTTCCTCAAATGTTGTTGTTCTTTGCTCATTTTCAAAACTGCTGCTTTTCTTTTCTCACTGATATTTAAATACTTGGGTTATTTCCTTTTTAATGTTAAGGAAATCAGTCCCATGTAATAAATCTTACAAATATTTTTCTGCAGTTTTTTGACTTCTGATTTTGTTAAGACTATTTTTTTCCATATAGGAAAGATCTTCTACTTGTCTATCTAATTTATTAATCTTTTCCTTTATGGTTTTTTTCTTGCTTAATAACAGATATAAATTGCACAGGAACTAGGATGTGTGAGCAAACATTTTCTTTTTTATAACTCAATTTGATCTTTGATTCTAAACCTTCAGGATGCCTAATGGCTACCGGGAGCTGACAGAAACTAAGTATGCATATGTGCATGGAGGGTGGGGGAAACGGTGTGACTTAATGGCTAACTGTATCTTCTTACACTTTGGTAGAGCTTGCTGTCCCAGCTACTGGCCACGAAGGTCCACAGACACAGGGTGCTTTTGTGAGCCTCAGCTCCAAGCAGTTACATAAGCTCTTCTACTCTGATACACTCAAATGTCAAGAGAGATATTCTTCGACATACTCCCATTACACACGCACCAAACTCAAGGCACTTTATTCATAATTTGCATTTTGTTCCCAGCTCAGAACGCTTAATCTATCATTTCTGTGTGTAGGTGAACATATGAGAGATACGGTTTACCTCTTGGACTCTCTTGCATATCTGTTCTTACTCCTGGTACGCCCGAGAATTTGTTGATTTTGTTTCACTAGTTCTGTTATATGATCCCTGGTTTCAATGAGAGGTGGTTGCAGGTGAAAACAGAATATGCCAATGTCTAAGATTATTAGTTGGTCAAAAAAATGAATGTTTCACATACTATCCCATCCTCCCACCTCAAGCTTATGAAAAAAAAATTCACCCTTGTCAGGTTTTTACCCTACTTTTTTACAATTTACTTATTTTTACATCTCTAATTTATTTTCTGTGTAAGAGAAGGATCTGTTTTCCCCAAATAGCAAGCTATCTGTCTTAATGTCACGCATTATGTCATCTATTCTCTTTAATCATTAAAAATGTCTGATATTATGCAATACATTCCCCTGGCAACTGGGAGTATTTCCACTTTTTTCCTTTCCTGCTCTATTCAACTTTCTCCTATGCCAATATTAAACAGTGTAGCCTCATACATTTTGTTATCTATAAAGCAAATTCTTCCCTCAGATTTCTTCTGGTTATTTAATTTTTTCAGATGAACCATAATGAAGTTCTTTTTTCAGGCGTAAAACAGGACCCCTAAGGTGTTTTGATTTGTATAGGCAATATATGCAGCATGTTGGTTAAGAACATGGAGTTTGTAATCAAGAATGCCTTGGATTTTGAATGTTGGCTCCACAGTTTACTAGTCCTATGACTTTGGGACTTGGGACAAATTATTTACTATTACTCAGCAACAGTTTTTTTTTTTTTTTTTTTGAGACAGAGTCTCACTCTGTTGCCCGGGCTAGAGTGCCGTGGCGTCAGCCTAGCTCACAGCAACCACAAACTCCTGGGCTCAAGCGATCCTCCTGCCTCAGCCTCCCGAGTAGCTGGGACTACAGGCATGTGCCACCACACCCGGTTAATTTTTTCTATATATTTTTAGCTGTCCAATAAATTTCTTTCTATTTTTGGTAGAGACGGGGTCTCGCTCTTGCTCAGGCTGGTTTCCAACTCCTGAGCTCAAACAATCCGCCTGCCTTGGCCTCCCAGAGTGTTAGGATTACAGGTGTGAGTCACTGTGCCCAGCCAGCAACAGTTTTATTATTTGTAAATGCACACTGTATACCTGCCATATGGAATTGTGGTTAAAATGCTTGAGACACACTAATACTCAATACATGGTAGCCAATGTATACCTTTCATTTTTAGAGAAGATGAAGTTTTTCATATGCTTAGTTGCTATTTATATCTTCTGTGTGAACAGTGTTCTGCAGAAAAAAACTTCCCTTATGTTTACATCCATTTTTCATAACCATGAAATCAAATTTCTGTTTATCAATATTATAGTGAAAACTCACTGCTTTAAAAAATCTTATTTGTGGTTTTATCGTTGTATAAAATATTTCACACAATTCATGACTTCCTCATATCTTTAACAGTCAAGAATATGATCCTCACTTTATAAATGTCATTATAATGGCATTTAACAGTCATGATGTGTGCAATCTCTTTCCAGATGGTTCAATTAAAAAACCCAGGACTTATAGAATTAGAAAAAATGCAAAATATTAACAACTATAGATTTTAGGTTGAAGGTATATTTCCTATAAATTTGAAGATTTTATAATTCAAAAATTATAATTTTATAATTATTTCTATAATTAAATGTTGAATAAAGAAGAATAGAGTATTAAGGGCCAGAGATATATATAATATAGAGCAAATATGGTTAAGTTCTTCTAAGTCATAAATAAAAACCAAACTCATTCCTCAACAATTGGGACTATTATCTTCTATTATTCATATTTATTTCCTCCCCAAGTACAACAGTGCCCTCCTTATCCACAGGGGTTATGCTCTAAGACCCTCAGTGGAAGCCTCAAACTGCAGATAGTACCAAACCCTATATATACTATGTTTTTTTCCTGTACATATATACCTATGATAAAGTTCAACTTTTAAATTAGGCACAGTAAGAGATGAACAACAATAATAAAACAGAATTATAACAATATACTATAATAAAAGTTATGTGAATATGATCTCTTTTTAAAAATATTATACTGAAATCACCCTTTTTCTTTTTGTGATACCGTGAAATGATAAAATACTTACATGAGGAGGAGAAGTGAGGTGAATGATGGAGGCATTGTGATGTCGTGTTAGGCTACTACTGAAAATTAATTCAAATCTCATAAACTATTTTTGGAATTGTCAGTTTAATATTTTTGGACCATGGTTCGCCTCAGGTAACTGAAACTACAGAAAGCACGAGCACGTGCAAAAGGGGGACTACTGCATGCACACGGAGCCTGAGACAAGGAGACCAAAAGGAGAAAGCCAGCATGGCTGGCGCACGGTGAGTGAGGTAGGGGGATGACAAATTCATCTGCACAGTGTCAAGAATCTGTCCTTTTTCTAAGAGCAATAGTGGCTGAAGGATTTTAGAAGATCAGCCTGGTTGCTACATAGAAACTAAATCATCGTCTATAAAATAGAAATTAAGTAGCCTTTAAATAGTTCAGAATAATATTTAATGACATGGCAAAATATCAATTTATTAAGAGACATCTGAAAATTGTATGTTCAGTAATTTTGTTTATATTTGTTTAAATTTTTTTTAAAGAAAGACACAATTGAGCTTATCTATTTAGAAAAAAAGTCTGAAAGTATATCTATCTATCTTAATCTTCCCTATACTCCTTTATCCTCTTCCTTACTTTATTTTTTCATAGCACTTATCACCTTCCTATATGCCAGATACTTGTTTTGATTACTATTGTCACTCATCTGTCCCCCTACCCCCAATTTAAGCATCAAGACAGCAGGGATTTTTGCCTATTTTTTTCACTGCTATATCTTCACCCTAAAATAGTGCTAAGCACGAAGCACTGTGCTTAAATGAATACGGTATGCATGTATGTATGTATGTACACACACGTGTGCACACGTGCATACATGCACACATATAAAGTTTTAAAACACATACACCAAAAAGTTAATAGATTACCTCTGAGCGATACAATTTTGAAACTCTTTCATACTTTTCCTTATTTCTCATATTTCTAAAATGTACTGTAATACTTTTGGCAGACAAAAAATATTTCAAGTACATCTTACCAAATGATTTTCTAAACCAATGGTAATTTCTACTTTTTTTTTTTTTTTTTGAGACAGAGTCTTACTCTGTTGCCTGAGCTAGAGTGCCGTGGCGTCAGCTTGGCTCACAGCAACCTCAGACTCCTGGGCTCAAGCCAGCCTCCCGAGTAGCTGGGACTACAGGCATGCGCCGCCATGCCTGGCTAACTTTTTCTATATATTTTTAGCTGTCCAGCTAATTTCTTTCTATTTTTGGTAGAGGCGGGGTCTCACTCTTGTTCAGGCTGGTCTTGAACTCCTGACCTCGAGTGATCCTCCCGCCTTGGCCTCCCAGATTACAGGCGTGAGCCACCGCGCCCAGCTGGTAATTTCTAAAAGAGAATTTACTTGATTCAGTAAAACTTTTCCCATCTATGTCAGCTTCTTTCAAGAGTAAAACATTCATTTACTTGTAGCTTTCCAGGTAAAGAAAGTATTTTTAAAACCAAAAGCTATATACATCTATTTCCATAGAATAACATTAAATAATAATTGAAAATGAAATTATTTTTGCTTTGAATAGGAAGACGTAAAATGGTGAAGCTAAGTAACAAATGAAATAAATTAGAATATGATGAGTTCTATATTCAATAGATATTTATTGAATGCCTTGACTAAGTACCTAAGATTATACAAGTCTAAATTACAATTATATAAAAAGTTCAGATATTTCCTGAAGACAGTATTTATGAATGAAATTTCAGAATAAACTGGCTTGCAGCATTAAATAGGCTAGCATTCCCAAACTGTGTTCATTGGAATACTAATTTCAAATTATCAATAGGTAGTTTAATAAAGAGTTCAATAATTAAAAAAAAGTATAGAGAAGGCTGGGTTCATAACTTAGATTTTTTTACTTAAGCACTTCTGAGAGCTTTTAACATGCTAATGTAAACTGTGGTTCCTCATGAGGAAGGATATGACCATTCCAAACCTAGGATCACAGAATCATTTTTTCAGAAATTATCCATTAACAGTTCACAGACAACTTTTGGAATACAGTTTAGGAAATGCTGGTATAAAACAAAAACTAGAGATACGGAGCAGAACATCTGGGCTTAAGAGTGTTCATTAATTAGCTTAGTTTGTATTTACTGAGTGCTAACTGTTACCTGGCACTGGGGATATGGTAAATAAAATAGACATTTTCTACATAACACTGTAGAGCTTACACTCTAGTGGAGAGGACAGATACTAATAAAATAGTCCTGAAAATAAATTATAAAGTACAATAAATGCTATGAAGGAAAAGTACAATGTGTTTTGAAAATATAAAACACTAAAATCGATCCCAATTTTCCATAAAATAACTGGGACACAAACTCTCAAATCGGTCTCATCTTATAGGAAACAAAGTAAATTAAATAAAATAATTTAAAGAATTCCTTAATATGCAATCTCACAAAAATGGAACTAGATGAACCATAATTTACATTAAGCAAGTAACTGAAAAAGCCTCTTGTACTGCAAATATACATAACATATTCTGTATATGTAGCAGTATGAACAATAAAAAGAGGATCAGAAAAGATTGAACAGTGATCTTTACAAATTGTTCGGAAGCTCACTTCCACTCGGTGAACCTTGCTCTCATGGCACTGGGCTCTGAGAGTATTCATTTCTGTTACTTCAGCCTGCTTAGTACAATGGAAGAGCACAGGCTTTAGAGACCCCAGCACAAGTCTAGCTTCATCATCTGACCCACAAGTCCAGCAAGCCACCCTATGTGTTTTTATTATTTGCATAACATATATTTTTTTCCTTACCCACTTTCTCCTCTCTTCTCTCCAGCAGGAAATGCTCTTCCTTTTACTCTCCTCTGTTATGTTTGCTTATCCCGTGAAAAAAATTACCTTTTTTGGTGGCTTTTTATAATCTCTGTTCAATGCATGGGTAGTTAACACAAAAGGGTTAACTACTTCTAAACAGCATGTCGCTAATATTTAAGAATTCAGAAAATACAATTTTTTTATTAAATAAAAGTGACATAAGTTCTCTGCAGATAAAACCTATCTGAAGGGGTAGGTTTTTCAAATGTGTTGTAAATGTCTGCTCAGCACCTTTGTTCAGACATGGATATCTCTGCTGATGTCACCATTCCTCATACTCCCAGCCCCACCATGGGATACTCCTACTTGTTCTTCAAAGTCTAGTTTAAAATTACCTTGCCTCTGCCTCTCCTAGAAGAATTTCTCCCTCATTTTGTGCTCCTGCAGTGCTGCATCCATACTTACGACATCGTGCTGTAATTATTTATTTGTTTACATAATGATTTCTCAAATGTGAGCTCTTGTAAGTATAGAGACCACGTCTAATTTACCTTCCATCTTTTCCTTCAAACAATGTATTCTCTTGTAGTATTTGGGGACAGTAAATCTTTGGAGGATGAGGACTAAATAATATTATCTTTGTAACTTACTCAGTACCTAATATAATATTTTGTCTTACTCTAGGTTTACTCAATATTTTATAAAATATCACTATATAAAGATGAAAAGGATCAACCTAAATGAAATGCATGAAAAAAATGAAAAAAGATATTTCTACTTGCTCTATAATAAAGTCTAATAAATAACACCAAACTAAAAAGAGCTATTCAAAGTCATATTATGTGGAGTCCTAAACAAAGATTAAATTATATTCTTTTTAAGTTTTTATTTAAGCAAATAATGACCCTAACACTTAGCCATAACAACAAATAAAACCACATTTAGACCTTTTAGGTTACTGAATTAAAAATGGTTTACTAAAAGCAATAATAATGTATAAAATTCCTTGTGGGTAAGTAAGTGATGACTAATTCTGTAAAAAACTACTTAAGAAGTTTAAATCTCTGATTATTTATGTAGGTAGAGCTAGACACCATTGCTACTTGAATAAAAGGCCTGAGGTGAATTATTTTCTCTCCTATTTTCAAATGACATTTCTAAGAACCAAAACATTAACCCTGTTCTAGAACATTGCTCCAGCAAATTACCACCTAGTTTTTCTATATCCAAATATCCAACTCTTGTCTGATTCATTATAATAGCCTTTTAACTGGTTCCCTGCTTCCACTTCAGCTATTCTTCATCTCCTAATCTTGTTAATATACAAAGAAGATCATGCCATTCTTCTATTCAAATTGTTCCAATTATTTCCCATCTCACTGAGAATACGCACCAAAGTCCTTAAAATTGCTTACAAAGTCCTACATGATTTGCATTCCCTTTCCTTGTTACCTTGTTGGCATCGTTTACTCCTTTTCACTCACTCTGCTCTAGTCATACTAGATTCCTTGCTGTTTGTCAAACTTAGAAGAAATAGCTTGCTTCCTCAACTCCTTCAAGTTTTTGTTCAAAAGTCATCTTCCCAGATACATCAATACCAGCTCTCCCACTATACACCCACCAGAATGGCTAAAATGGAAAAGGCTAACAACACAAAATGATGGTGAGGATAAAGGGTACAAGAACTCTCATATACTGTTATTGAAAAAAAGACATGGTAGATATTACAAGATCAAACAAATAATCCATATGGCCCAACAATTCCACTTCTAAGTATTTAGCCAAGAGAAATGAAAACACAAGCCCACAAAAAGACCAAATAAGAATGTTCAAACAGCTTTATTCATAATGGCCCCAAACTGGAAACACCCAAATGTCCACCAGCAGGAGGACAGATAAGAGCCACACAGTGGAATCTACTCAGCAGTAAAAGGGAATGAACCTACTTGTACATTCAACAACATGGGTTAACTCTCAAAAACATTACAGTGAATAAAAATCGCTTTACACAAAAGAATGAACAGGTGAAATTAATCTCTGACAAAAAAAAATCCTAACAGTAGTTGCTTCTGGGGAGTAAGGGTAGGGATGGCTTGGGAAGGGGAATGAAAGACTTTTCAGGGATGATGGTAATGTTCTATATCTTGATGGGGGGGTTGGGTTATGTAAATATATGAATTTGTCAGCATTCAGTTAATATATACTATTTGTGAATTTCATTGCATGTCAATTTTACCTCAAATGGAAAAAACCAGTAAACAAATAGTAAACTCTAATTAATATGCATGCTCGAGTATTTAAGAAAACATGCACTGATGTCTGTAATTTACTTTGAAATGCATTTTGAAAATAAGATGGAGAGACGGACCTTGTGTCAAAAAAAAAGTACTATTACCCACAGCGGTTAACAAACAAAGGGGTTCTTACAGTCTCAAAACTTTGCTGTTTAAATACATGCCTGTTTCCCTCATTTGCTCAAATTTACCCCTTCCTTTATTTACAGTAATTAACACAGTAGTAGATAAAAAGAAATCATATTTCACAATTTCAAATTCTTATTAGGTTAATATTATTTGACACCATAAATTCTTTTCTATCTGTATTATAAAACATGGCATATAGAAATAAAGTTTCTGATTTCATTAGAATACTCTTCATCAATCAGGAAGGCATAGAAAAGGTACAGTACTATTTAACATCACATACTTTGATCAGAAACGTGGATTGGAATTCTAATTCTGTCATTTACTAATTGTGACATGACTTCTCTGAAGTGCCAATTGCCTGCCAGTAAAATCAGGTAATTGCCATTATAAGGATAAAATGAGATAAAAAATGAACATAAACCTCTTTGCACAGTCTACAGCATATACTTATTAGCTCTTCAAATAATGAAATCAATTTAACCTGTTTCCTTACTGGAAAAGGGCAGAAAATCCCACCTAATTTATAAGGTTGCCTTTAGGATTAAATAAAGTCATATCGATAAAGGCCTGGTCCATTCTAAGAGGTAAATTATAACAATGGCTTAAATTATTAATAGAAAGTTTTACTGTAGTTTAATAAATTAAGAATAATTCCAAATTTACTTTGTGTTTTCTTAAAGGATATCCTTTCTCCTACTAATCATAAAAAAGAAAACATTTAAAATCTCCAATTACTTTTTATTGGCAGAGTGTCACTGTTAGCTGTTTTTGTTAACATCTGAAGATAATCAAATTTTGCTGTAGAGCTTCCGGGCTTTATATGACAAATTCAGGCACTACTACAGTCACTATAGTCAGTCACTTTGTCCACTTTTACAAGAGAATGAGATCTTTCTACACACTTTAAAACATAAAAGAAAAAAGAAAAAAGTGTATCATAGTCACAAGGAAGCCCTGTTTTTACAGCTTTCCTGATCAAGTTAAATGAATGCCAGCAATTCATTTCAAAGATTATATACATCACAAGCGTCATCCCATAATGGATATGAGATAACTCCCTGGAACATTTTAAAAACTTTGACTGCTATGTGAAATAAATACCGTTTCCTCTTTCTCATAGAAACAAGAGAAAATGCATAAGAACATTAATTTGGGAAGGAGGCGGTGAATGGTTGCAAACCTTGAATAAAAAACCTACAGCAGGCCCGGTGCGGTGACTCACGCCTGTAATCCTAGCACTCTGGGAGGCCAAGGCAGGCGGATCACTTGAGCTCAGGAGTTCGAGACCAGCCTGAGCAAGAGCGAGACCCTGTCTCTACTGCTGGACAACCAAAAATATACAGAAAAAATTAGCCGAGTATGGTGGCGCATGCCTGTAGTCCCAGCTACTTGAGAGGCTGAGGCAGAAGGATGCTTAACGCCCAGGAGTTTGAGGTTGCTGTGAGCTAGGCTGACACCACAGCACTCTACTCAGGGCAACAGAGTGAGACTGTCTCAAAAAAAAAAAACAAAAAAAACCCAAAAAAACAACCTACAGCAGTTTCAGGTCTGATCCTCATACATTGAAATCATTATCTCTTTATAGTTGATATTTACAGCCATAAAAGAAGGGAAATTTTATCTCTTCTTGCGAATGTCCTTAGGGTCATACAAATACCACACAAATTCCCTTATTTCACAGAGGAAAGAGATGAAATATCTCAAGTAAATAAAGCTTCTGCATAATATTTAAGACACCTTTCCTACAAAAATATTAAATAAACTATGCTAAAAGTTTCTATTATCTCAAGAGTTGCCCTAAATTTGGTCAGAATGAAAGGCTGATTCTACTACACCTAAACAAAGTAATCACAATCTCATTTTAAGGAAACAAACTGTGGCAGGCATTGCTAGTCAATTTTTTTTAACTCTATAAAGGCAAACTGACCTTGAAGACTGGTATTACAACACACCTGTACTTAATTAGGAATTTATTTCAGTCTGGTAATATCAACTACAATATGTCTTCCGTTAATAGTAAGTCTATTTATACTTAAGTGCGACCAAGCCGTGGTCAGAATGCAAAACTCACTTCTCAATAGAGGGAAGAAGGATAGATGAAAGACTTTAGGAACAGATAAAACACGGCCGCCTGAAGTTACACCTCTTATCTGTCTTCACAAAGGTACCCTAAAAACAAGAGTACTATTAACACACTGCCAAAAATGCAAGGAGTTGTAGGATAAAATCCACAACATTTCCACTTCCTCATCTTTCCTCCTTGAATACATAATATTGAAAGGGGTGATAGTTTTTAGTGCTGTTCATCAAATATTTCTGGTACAGTTGCACTTTCTGGCCATTCTGTGGTTGGGTGGAGCTAGGTAACTAATTCTGGCCAAGAGTTTTAAGTCAAAGTGACCTATATTTCTTCTGGACCACAGCTTTTAGCTGCTAGTTAAAGATGTGAACCCTTTAGGGTACTCCCCCCACCTGTTCCCACGTTTGAGATACTGACTGTTGCATCAGCCTGGTTCCCCCAGCTGATTCAGGACGATAATCCAAAATGTGACAAGAACAAGAAAAAAACCTTTGCTATTATATGACACTAAGATTTTGAGGCTGTTAGTTATCACAGCACATCCTAGCTTATCCTAACGAACATAAATTGGTACCCAGAAGCACAATACTACGATAATTAAAAAAAAAACAAAACAATATACGCCAGTGGTTTGAAAGCCAGGCAGCAAGGAAACTCCTTGGAGGCTACAAGGATGGCAGTCCATATACAATACAAAACACTGCTAAACGTCAGTTATGATAACTTGAAGAGCAGATAAAGTACTTAATAAACCTGTAGGTCTTGGGGAAGAGGTTAAATAACTGAACATTTCTCAATGAGTATATGAAAAAATGTTCAATCACACTAACCATGAGGGAAATGTAAATCAAAACCACAATGATGTATCACCTTACTCCAGTCAAAATGGCTATTATCAAAATGATGAAAAATAAATGTCGGTGAGGCTGTGGAGAAAGGGGAACTCTTATATACTGTTGGTGGGACTATAAATCAGTACGGCCATTATGGAAAACAGTATGCAGGGGTTCCTCAAAAAAATTGAAAACAGATCTACCATATAATCCTGCAATCCCACTACTGGGTATATATCCAAAAGAAATGAAATCAGTACATTGAAGAGATATCTGCACATCTATGTTTACTGCAACACTATTTACAATAGCCAAGATATGGAATCAACCTAAATGTCCATCAATAGATGAATGGATAAAGAAAACGTGGTATATATACACACAATGGAATAATAATCAGTCATAAAAAGGAATGGAATCTTGTCATTCGCAGCAGTTTAGATGAACGTGGAGGACATTAAGGTAAGTGAAATAAGCTAGGCACAGAAAGACAAATATTGCATGATCTCACTTTTATGTGGAGTCAAAAAGGTTGTTCTCACGGAAGTAGACAGAAGAACAGTGGTTACCAGAGGGAACGAGGAAGGTAAGGAAAGGGAGGGATGGTAAGAGATTGGCCAATGGGTACAAAGCTACAGTTAGATAAATTCTGGTGGTCTACTGCATAGTGGGATGACTAGAGCTGACAATATTTTATTGTGTATTTCAAAGTAGCAACAAGAGAGGTTTTGAATGTTCTCATCACAAAGAAATGATAAATGTTTAAGGTGATGGATATGCTAATTACACAATTATACACATACTAAAACGTCACATTTTACCCCATAAATGTGTACAATTATTGTGTCAATTAGAAATAAAAAATAAAGAAAAATAAAAGATGTCCGGCTATTGTTTAAAAATACCATAAATTACCAAAGTAAAGCCTGCCTTACTCTAGGATTGGAGTGCTTTCATCACAAGTGAATTCCGATCTTGGGTGTAGCCACTTTCCTGTTTCAGATTTCATTTTCACATCTAATGGTGGTCTGGACAAAGGGAGAGAAGGAAGAAGGAAGGAAGGAGAATAAAAGACAAATACAAACTCATGCTCAAAAAAAGTATTAAATAAAAATATACCAACATATCAATAACAGAGGGTGAAATCATGGGAGTATTTTCTTCTAATGGATTTATCTGTATTTTCTACAAGGGACACATATTACTTTCTGCTCATTTATTGGAAATGCTATCATGCAAATGAGAACTATTTCTGGTGAGCCTATTATACCTACAAGTACTTTAAATAATTTTCATGAAGTTCAATTTATGAGTCAAAATTTTATTCCTTCAACAGGCAATGCTTCTATTATTCATTTATCCCCACCCACAGAACACAGATGAATTAAGAGAGCTTCATGAACTTTTTACTTATAAATGCTGCATAATTTTACATTCTAATAGCAGAGAATATTTTTTAAAGCTCATTTAAATCTACCTAACTTATAATTGGAGTTTTCTTCCATAGTTTTCATCAGGGATGGTGCCCATATTGGCTCCTTAAAATAGATGTAAAAGCCAGGTGCAGTGGCTCACGCCTGTGGTCCCAGCTACTCGGGAGTCTGAAATAGGAGGATCGCTGGAGCCCAGAAATTTCAAGTCCAGCCTGGGCAACATATCGAGGCCCTTGTCTCTTAAAAGAAAAAAGAAAGACCCGCAAGAGGAATCCACTGGCAATTTATTTGTCCTTTTAAAAAAAAGCCTTTGACGGGTATATGCATACACAAAGAGTGCAATGCGCACCACCCGAAGGATGGACATACTTGAAACTCGGACTTGGCGGGGAAGAGAGGCAATGGCAACATACATAACCTAAACATCTGTACCCCCATAATATGCTGAAATAAAAAAGCAAAAAAAAAGCCTTTGTGTTATAAAATACTTCAAACATCCATAAAAATAGGGGATTGTTTGTAGAACCTTGTATAACCATCACTAGACTTAACAAATATTTTGCCATATTTGCTTCATTTTTAAAAAAAATAAATTAGACAGACATTTCATCCCTAAATACTTCGGCATGCATTTCTAAAATAAGGACATCTTATGTCACCACAAAACCATTTTTACACCTAACAAAGTTAACAATAATTTCTTAACATCATTTAATACTTAGACTATGTTCAAATTTCCCCTATTTAGCCCCAAAATGTATTTTTGTAATTATTTGTTTGAACTAGGATCCATAGAAGGTCCAGCTGACCATTTCATTTCTTAAATCTAGTCTTTTAAAAATATAGATGTTTCCATCATCACCACCACTTTTTTCTTTCTTCTTTTTTAATGTTGTTGACTTAAAGAAACTTGGTTAACTGTCTCATAAAGTGTTTCCTGGCAATTTAAAGAATAATTTGAGACCCCCACCAAAGAACTCATTGCAAAAACGGTCATCTCTAAACACCACATCAATTCATATTTTAACATCAGAATCTTGCAAATCCTGACCTTGATCTCAGACGTCAAGACTATAGAATGGGGGTGGAGGGGCAGGTAGGAATGTTAGAAAAATACCATAAAACTAGCATATAAGTAGACTGACCTAGATCTCCTTATTTTTTGTTATTAAAGCCTTGATTTTAGAAAGCTGCCTTGCCTTTGGAGCCTCTCAACCCGGAAGAGACAGCACAATTCCCCTTCTGGCCTGGAGGAACACAAGCTTAATGTAGCTTGCAGGAAGCCTGACTTCAGCTAGCTCTAACACCCCCAGGAGGAGTTAAAATGTGGAAGAACAGCACTTTCCCTTTCAGGAGGCCCAATGTCACAGACAGCAGAGGTAAGAGAAAACATTTTAAGCTAATGATGTTTACAGCTAACCAGATCTGGTTGAAGCAACCCATTGGAATCCAGTTTGCAAATCTCATTTCTTATAAGATCCATTTATCTCAGAATGCTCGACTATCAAAACTACTCCCCACCCCCCATCCCCACCTTCACATTTCTCTGAGTGTTAAGTGAGACAATGACTTTTTCTTCTAGCTGGTTAACTATCTTTAACCCCTCAGGCTGCTACAATATGGTGTGTGTGTTAATTCAACTGCATCTCAAATTCTCTAACATTGAATAACAACAACAACAAAAGAGACAAATATTAAGCATAATGGAAGGAATGTTGCTAGGGAGATTTTTATAAGATGCAGCCAAGAAAGTCTTTCACGTATAAAAGGAAGAATTCTTAAATCATCCAATGTGCAACAATTGAGCATCTGCCAACTGGGTCAGATGCTGACCCATTTCTATTCTGGTCACTGAGGTCTGGAAAGAACAGAGCTTTCCTAGACAGGCCTGGGTCACATACCCCTCCCCGCTGAGGACAGAGGTGAAGTCAACTTCACCCAAACCTAAACCTAGGAAATGGTGAACAAAGCATTCCCCAGGGAGACTCAGAGAGCGGCTACCAGCAAACAGGAGAATAGATCCCAGGCAGCAAAACCAATAGATGGGTATCCATAGAACCCATCTATGGATGGGTGAAATCAGGCCGCCTCAAAGACAGAGAAGGGGTCACCATGAGTGTGTCCCCTCTTTCCATTAGAACATCTGGGGCCCTGATACTTCTTCCTTAACTAGCCGTGCCCCTTCTCCCGGCGGTGTCCCATCCTCTCAGGACTCTAGGTCCCTAAGACTTGTTGGCCTGTTGGGTCAGCTCCCTGACACATCTCTCCCTCACAGAAAAGTCTCATCTCCAACTATATACATTTTTCTAAAGTCCTTAATGGAATGCTCTTAAGGGAAAGAGCATTTTTGGTCCCACTCCCTGGCAACACATTATAGTACAGCTATCTAGGCTGTTGAGTCCAGCCTTAGTGGGAAAAATCATACATTTCTTAATTTAGTTTTTCTAGATGCTGAAAGGCAACGTAAAAGGCAGTCATCTAATTTTTCAATGAAAGGTCAAATGAAGGTAGGGTGTTTTTAAATCACTAAACAGACTTGCCCTTCTAGTAAAAAGAGGTCTCCCTCAGAGCTTCCCTAGCCCACTGAGGTTGCCTGTTCTTGCTTTCTCTTCCCCTCCTGCAAGCAGCTCAGAAATACAGGGGAAACTTTGTAAACATGGGCATAAGATAACACCAAGGTTCCTCTGGCCCTCCTAGAATCACTTACCAGAGCCTTCCGGTGAGGGCCGCATGTGTTCTGAAGGATGCATGGTAAACATTAAAGTATAATAAATTAAAAAATAAAAGGAAAATGTGCAACGTTTATAAGTGAATTTATGTTTATACAAAATATTTGTGGAAACATGCCTTTCCACTTTGGAGATTCTGCTAATCCATCACCATGACACTAATGGTGCAAGAAGCAAATCCGTCAGGCGGCAACCATTACTTTTTAATAAACCACTCCATTTTCAGCAATCACACTAACAAAATCAGGACATAGCCCAGTCTGCTTGCGGGAGACAAAAATTCGCAAACGCTTCGCAAATGCTCCCCTACACACCCAGAAGGCTTGCTCGCAGGTAGTGTAGATGCAGAACAGGCGGGAATGACAGGGGAACATCTGATGTGCAGATTCTTCCAGAGCCTGGCCAACACCGGTGTGGTGCCTGCACACCTAGTGCCGAATTTGCCTTTGTTTTTCAGAAAGCTGTTCTCGTTTTGCCCAGAAAAACTCTGCTCGAGGGCTGGGTGTATGGCCTTTGCTTTCAGATTATATAAGATGCTAAAACACATGATCTGGATCACATAGGCCAGAGTATGATTTTAAAATTGCTTACCAAAAGACACTAAGAGAGAGCCTTTTTTAAAAAGTCTCTGATATATTTGTGACTATACCAGAACACCATTCATTCATTCCCTCTTTGGATGAGTACCTCCTAAATAGTGGGAACTGTGCTTAGAGTTATGAAATATGAATACTCATGTGTCACGGTCCCTGCTCTCAAATGAAAGGGAAAGACACAATTGGCTATGCTAAATATCAGAACTAATTAAGTACAAGTAAAGAGCTTTGGGAGCATAAAGAAATAAGTGATTTATGAAACTTCACGTGAATTGAGAAAAACTTCAGGGAGGAAATTTTTGGATCTTGACTTTGAAGGGTAGCTAGGAATTATTCTTTTATTATTGTTACTTTCTTTTTTTGCTGTATTTCAAAAGTAATATGTTTGTATTGCAGAAAACATATGTAAGCTCACCACTCAAATATAACTACCACTGATATTACCCATTTTTTTCTAGGAATATGCATCTTCACAAAAATGAATTCATACTTCATGAATTGATTTATAACCTGCTTAATCCCCCTTGTGGGTATATATGTGTGTGCATGCACATACCTAATATTGCAACAGAGGCTCTCTTATATGACGTAATCAGATGTACTAGGTCAGTTAAGAAAAAAAATCAGTTCCTGTGAGGAGTCACCCAATATGATAAAAACCAATGCCTGAAGCATCTTATTTTAATTTAAAACAAAACCCTGTGCCTTCACTGGCTACTCTTCTGATGTAGGGCCATGGCCTTTTCTTTGGACATGGCACTGCTCAGGGACTGCCATGGCAGCATTCTGGAGTAAGCTGTCCTCCCAATGCATTACGTACAAGTTCTAGTCTCAAAGTCTTTAACGTGGAGGAAGAGTGTAGGGAGATTGGCAGAGCAATCTGAGTACAAAAGTCTTCTAAACCTTTACAGTTCTTTTTCTGGTCTTTATTTGCCCCACCCACCTAATTCCATAGCATTTTCCAGTGACTACCGTTCATCTAGTCTTTCCAAAGCATTCAACTCCATCTTGGCAGAAATATGTTCACTCTCTCACGTCCTCCATTGATATAATACTGAAATACATACAAACGTATAATTATAATAACCACTACAACCAGCCATCAGCAGGTTTGGGAGCTTACGACTCAACCAGCTGAAGCAGGGAGGACAGGAGCCCTGGGCTTCAGACAGCAATTCTTACATGTGAACTCTCTCAAGTCCAGAAAGTTGGTTAAGAGTAATTTCTATTGCATATGACGAATCTCTTTCTGTGTCATTGTGTTAGTTTTCTAGGTCACTGTTATAAATTACCACAAACTTAGCAGCTTAAAACAACATCCACATTTACCTCATAGTTCTGCCGGTCAGAAGTCCAGGTGGGCTCAACTGGGTTCTCTGCTTTAGGTCTCAGAAGGCCAAGGTCAAGATGTTGGCAGCTAGGCTCTCATCTGGAAGCTCCAGGGAAGGATCTGCTTCCATGCTCATTCGGGCTGTAGTTCCTCGTGGTTCTAGGTCTGCTGTCGGCATTTCCTTGCCAGCTATCAGCTGAAGTCTACTTGCAGCTCCTAAAGGCTGCCCGCCTTCCTTGGCATGTAGCCTCCTCCATCTTCAAGATAGCAGTGACAAACTTTCTCTTCTGCTACCAGAAAAGAAAACCCTTGGCTTTTAAAAGGACTCATGGGATTAGGTCAGACCCACTCAGATAAACATATCTTACAGTCAACTGTGCCACAAAACAAAATACAATCATGGGAGTGATAGCTCATCATATCAATTGGTTCTGGGGAGTACGGTGTGGAATCCTGGAAGCCATTTTCATAACTTTATAACTCATCGAAATAGGGATAGAAATAAAGAACTTTCCAGGCTAAATGGAGCACATAGCAAAGACACCAGGGAATGACAGGGCATCAGGTAAACAACTTGGGGAATAGTAACACTGTAACCCCCTTTAATCCAAGCTTTGGCCCCCTCTACTTCCAACATCCCAGCTAAAAAAAGGCAAAATAAAGTAGGGAAACATGAGAAATTGAATCATGGCAAGATGTCTAAATAATACTTCCTTGGATTGCATCCTAATTATTAGTTTAAGACATGATGAGCTAAGAATCTAAAGAAGTGTCATCATTATTTCCCAAGAGAGCAAGAGCAAAGACCTGGAGATAACATTCATTGGTCTACTGACAAAGGATGATATCATGATATCAAAATATACCCACTTCCTAGCCATTCGAGTAGAAAAAATTTAAATGAGAATTCCCAGTGCTAAGGGATAAAACTAGTATGATCAAAAATTGCAGTGTGGATGAGTACAACTCATTAAGGATACAAATTTGTAATATGCTAAAAAGAATAGAAATATTCATACCTTTGACACCACTTGGAGGACTTTATACCAAGGAGATAACCAAAAGGAATTTTTTTAAATTATGCAATAAAATATACTTTGCAGCCATATTTATATACTATAATATTTTTATCCAAATGTTTATAAATGAAAAATGTTTAGGTACATTATGGTCTCACCATTCAATGGAATATTGTACATATATTAGCATTTTCATTGTGAAGAGTATAATGAAATACTGAAAAACGTGTATGACATCTTAAGTTTAAAAGTAAAATACAAAACCTTATCTGTCCTCCTAACACAGCTGCGTAAAAAATACTTCTGTCCATAAACAAGATTTGGGAGGGAACTTGAAAAATGAAAACAATTTGACTAAGACTGTAGATGAACTTTTTCTCTCACTTTGATTTATATTAATAGTGCCATATAGTTGTTTGTGCAATAAATAATAATGATAGTAAGCTTTAAAAAAGTCATATGAACTCCTAAAGACTCTGGCTGCTGTGAATGTCACTGCACTCTCACCAGTTTTAAAAGGACCAAGGACAGTTAATCAAACAAAATATAGATTACAAGTCAGGGCCATTATAAAAAGAGCCCTCGCTTCTGAATTCAATGCTCGAAGCAGCCCGACAAAAGGGAATCACAAGTACATTTTCCTTCTATGTTGTTGTCATTGTATTTTAAGGAAATAAACACATGTGGTATTGAAAATTGTATCCTCCACCACGTGAAACAATGAGGAATGTGAAAAGGTAAAGCAAATCAATACAATTCACAATTCCTGGAAAGGAAAAAAAATGTTGTTTGCAAGAGTGTGTTACAACCAAAAGGGACTGAAGCCTCGTGAATGAGACCTTTCATCTAGGGAGTTATTAAGTGAAAGTATCTTTGTTTTTTGTTCCTCATTTGGTAATTCTGATTTAAAATAGCTCTTAAATGAATTCGCATTCCTAACCTGAACTGGGCAAATGTTATATTCAACGGCCAGAAAGTGACTTAAAAAGCAAACCAAAAATCACAGCATTTAGCAAAAGAGGAAATGAACTAAGCCATCCTTCCTATTGTGCAGATTTCATTATTTGCAAATAACAATAGCATCTATCTCATCTGTTCTAAGATGAAAATTGTTTTCATTCTGTTTCGCTGGGAATTGGCTCTTTTTCATAATAAGCCCGGCACCGCACTGCCCTGAGTCTCCAGCCCAGAAATCCACTGGAGGACCCGTCAAGGCGGCGAGAAGCTCACAGTCCCCATTTTAGGTCAGGGATTGATCAGGTAGCATTGATCTGCCTCACCTCTCTTGGCTTCTAATTCCCTCTGGTTTTATTTCTATTAAAGAAGCAAACGCTATGAGGAAATAGTTCTATTACCATATTTAAAATTCCTCCACTAGTCAGCAGTACTCAGAAAAAATTCATGTCTCCTCCAGCTCTAGGGGATCTATTGCAAATCCTTTAAATTGTCATATTATCCTCTCATTTGCTTCTGTTTTAGCAAAGCAAATGATTAAAAATTAAACTTTCATTTAGAAGCATAATTATTTTAAAGGATGTCAGGGCTTCATGTTAAACAAATTTACCTCAGCAAATAGAATAAGGATTTGGAACTTCGATTGGAGAGTTAATGAAATAACCATAATTTGGTTAGGTGAATCAACCTACATCATCTTATTTATTTAAACAGGTTTCTCTCCTTATTTATTCAGTTGTCATGTATGTAGTTGTTACTTATTCCTTCAGTAAATGTCTTAGCTGTGATTCAGCGTGAATCAGAGAAACATTTGTTTTAAATCAGGAAAAGGAAAAATATATGTAAAAAATTAATGTGATTTCCCTCAAAGAGAGTGGGAATTTATAAGTTAAAAAAGTAGCAATAATACCAATCTGAATTTCTAGTTCTTAAAAATTCCCCAAGTACCATGAAATTTTGTTCTGAATAACCGAGATAAAGTAGTTTAACGTTATGAATTTGAAAAAACCCATTCCTAGCCCAGTCTCTGAAAAGCTCTAGGTTGAATGAATAAATGAACAAATGAACTGTCAACCTTAATAAGCACATTGTTTACTATGGCACCATATTCCCATTGCGATGCCCTATTCCCAAATAAATATCATTTTCCTTTAGAGAGCCTCTCTCTGTTTTTAGGCTGAAAATATACTAATCCAGTCTACTGTCTAGGCAGCAGGGTACCATGGTGATGAGTCCAGGAGCTGGAGCGTAGGGAGGCCATTATGGAAGGGCTACCTCTTTGTCTCTCCTACCTTCAGATTGTACCCCCACCACCAGCCCAAGAAGCCTACCAGATTTCACTGGGAGGAGGAGAGGTAAGGGGATGGTAGTGAGTAAGCTTGCTCTTAAATTTATGGGGATGGACCAAAAGTACAAATGGAAGCCCATAGAATATATGTTTATTTATTTAAATGTTAATAACCAAGCTACACCCACAGCAAAGCACATATTCTCACTGAGAGCTCCTCTAATCTTCACCCGCTCGGCCCTCTTCCCAGGAGGCCAAAGGAATCCTCTCTGTGCTCCAAGGTCAGCCCTTTGTCCTGTGTGCCCCAGTGAGAGCAAGGATGTGCTGGGGAAGGGCAGGTGGAAGCCAAGCGGGACTCCTAAGCTGTGCCTAGACTGGCCCAACAAGGGCTGGGGAGCAACCCAGGCAATCTCTCTACACAGCCAATAATAACTCATATGCTGAAAGACCAACTGAGGGCTGTCCCACCTGCCAGCTCAGGGACAGAATTATGCAAAACCTCTAGCATCAGTAGATACAGTAAAGCAGGTTAGATGGGCTCAGTGCATCACACACAATCACTACGCAATCATCATCCACAATTAGAAGGCCAAAACTAAAAGGAAAACCTGAGGAAAGATTTTCCTGAGAGCAACAGTTTCTTAATTATGCAGAGCACAGTGGTTTATAGTCGACTGTGCTCTTCTGCACCTATCAGGTAGGGGTTCGGAAGAAGCCATGCTTTGAATCTCAGAAGTATCATGCACAATAGTCTACTTTTACTCAAGAGAAAATGAGTTTAAAAAATCACAGTAGGAATTGCTAATGTCCACTGAGCACTTACCACGTGCCGGGCACTGTGCTGCCTGCTGCCCCTGGATGACCTCACCAAGTCTTGGGGACGATATGTTCAGTGGGTACAAGCACTGTAAGAAGAGGAAGCAGAGGTCCTGAGGGGCTAATTCCTTGCCCCAGCAAGTGACTGAGCAAGGAAGTCAGCATCATTCAGGAGTGTGTGCTCTTACGTGCAGCTCCTTGGCCAATCAATCCCATTTCAGAAAAACAAACTGTCCTTCAAGGTCTTGTGCTTGAATGAAATATCCTAAACCCTGAGAGAGTGACCTTCCCTAGGCCACACATCTCCCTATCTGCCACTGCCGTTCCTTCTACCTACTCCTGCCCCAGCCATGGGGACAGAGCCAAGCCCTTGACGGTGAGACCACCTGAAGCCCCTTCTATAGCCAACTGACTGAGAGGTCATGGGAAAGTTAATTATCTCCCTCTTGCCCCGACTTCCATATCCATCAAATGGGCATGATGGGATTATGGATTCATTCATCTAAAGCACAAGCATAATTGGTCCTTTATGCAAATGAACGCCACTTCTTATAGAACTATTTCACATTTGAGCATCCAAAATATATAAATCTTATATAAGATACAGGTTTACATTAATACAAAGTTTCCCCATAAGACCCAATGTTCAGCATAGGTTGCTGGACCATCATTCATAATATACAGAAGAGGGATCTGTGACAAAGGGACTAAACTGCTTTCCTAGGTAAAAAGTTAACAGTGGGGCTACAGTTCTGCCTAGCATCTAGCAGACATTCAACGAGCAATGAATGAAAAAAAAGTTAAAATTTAAATTATATAGTAAGGGCTATCTAACTAGATTATCTACTATATAGTCAAATATGTGAATTTTTATTAATTTTAATATTTATATATTTGATTAATACCACTCTCCCCCACTAAACTGTAAGTTCCAACAGGGACTGTGCCTGTTTTGTACTCTAAGACTTAGAATGATGCCAGGCACATAAAACCTTAATAAATACATATTAAAATTATTTATCAAATGCCTCAAAATATCAGGCACAATGCCATGCAGTCAAGTCTTCTGTTATTCTAATGAGTCCCTCATTTTTTCCCCAGGGGTAGAGAGTTTTATGAAAAGAGCACTCGGCTAAGAGTTAGAGATCAGAGCTTCTGTACTAGCTCTGTGGCCTTGGACAAGTCACTTAACCTCTCTGAGTCTTCGTTTTCTCAACTATAACATCGTTTGATAATATTGTCCCATCTATTTCATAAAAGTGTTGTGAGGGCAAAAGCAATAGAATATAGTAACTTACTTTGTATTTATGTTAACGATTTATTGTCTGTGTCCCCACTTAGAATGTGGGTCTCATGATGTCAGAGATTCTTGTCCATTTGCTGACTGAGGAATTCCAAGCCCCTAGAAATGCTGGCACTTCAAAGGCAGCTAAATAAACTCAACGGACGACAAGGTTGATGGCATGGGATCCAGTGTCAAACCCACCAGCCGTAGCGTGGCCTTGGGGTGGCCACTCCGAAATGGCCAGAGGTAGGAAAATTGTTATCCAATAGATCCTTCATAAATTGATCTTTCTAGAACCTCCCATGCTCAGTATGTTTCTGTTATACATGTTTCCTAATACGGTTCTATTATGCCACCTCTACCAGTACCGTTGCCTCATGCACCGCTGCAACGCGGCAGCCCGCGAACCCAAGCGTTGGCACGCGAGGAGAAGCGGCCGCGCTCTGGGCCGCCGTCCGGAGCCCGCTGCGCAGAGCGCCGCCCCGCTGCGGGGACCCTTCCCGTGCCCGGCGCCCCGCCTGCGACCGCGGGCTCCCGCGAGGGGACTCCAGCCCGCCACCATTCCTGTCTTCTCAGAACGCGCAGGTCTGGGGACAGAATGCTGAAGTGCAAAGGGACAGTCGGGCGGTGCCCTCGGGGACGGGTGGGACTCTCCTGCCAGGGTCCCAGATGGCGCGGGAAGAAAAGCCATTAACCAGGAAATGAAGAAAACAGCAGGTCAACCAGCGGCGGACCTGTGACGCGAAAGGGCCACCGAGGCGGCGTCGGGAGGGCTATGTAGGGCCACCCCCCAGCGCGCCGCCCTTCGGGCGCGCCTCCCACCTCGCGACCCCGAACCACCCCCCGCCCACAGTGGCCTCGGAGCTGCGCGTGGACGCCCAGACTGTGGGCTGCAGAGACGCGCTTCCCCTCCGAGCGGACTGCCACGCACGGTCACCGGCAAAATGGCCGGGGTCTGGTTGCTTTTTTTTTTTTTTTTAAGAGTTCAGCAATCTGGAGCTGGTCAGCCTGGCGCACAGCTTCTTTTTTTTCCCAGTGTTTTTCTCATTGCTGTGTCCTTTTATCCCTACCCCCAACAGTCTCTTAAGTGCATTTAGCTGGAGGAAAAATTGACCCAGCAAGTCACTGCATTGTACCCAAGACAGTATTTGAACTTCCTAATGGCCCTAGGAATCCTCTCAGGGCCCTGCTTCTAATAAACCAAACTTGGAAAGTGGAAGAAAACAGTTTTCCCACTCTGCCAGCCCTCGTTAAAATTGATTCTCAGCTAGAGGGCCAGCTTGGACTGTCTGGCCGACAGCCCTGTCTGCCAGGTCTGGGGCCCTCAACAACTCCTACCTAAGGGAACGGAACGAAGGGGGTCGCAGCTGCCCCCAGCTGAGCCTGGGCAGGTGTCCTACCAAGCAACCCTATGCCTAGGGACTATTCTTAAAACCATTTTACAGAGAGGAAAGTAAGGCTCATGGGATGAATGACTTGCTGAAGGCCCCCTCCTTTGCAAACTATAAAGTTAGGTTCTGATCCTAGTGTGCGCTTCCCCACATGTTCTTATACCTCTTCCTGTGCCGGTAAGATTCTCACTGGGGTATCAGCGATTTTCGTCACTATTCGATTTAGTGAAATCAGCGACAGAGCAACTATTATTTTCAGTCAGTGCCTGTGTTAATCTTCACCCTTTGCAGACCACTATCAGGCAATTGCAGCTTCTGGAAGGCCACATTAAAGAAGATCATATTTCATTTAGTTGCCTCTTGTGGTAGAGGCTACAGCATTGATAAATTTTCCTGCAGGCTATTAAATCTGGGTGCTATCTGGCACTCAGGTGGGTGCGCTTTACGTAGAAATGCATCTACCCACACTGACATCAGCACCACAGAGCGTTTAGCATCATGAAAGCACGTTTCCTTGCTTATTTTCCAGTGCGGATTTTCTCCTTTCCAGTGTCCTTGAACGTCCAAGCCTTCATAGAGCATTGTAATCTAAAGTCACAACAACAATGTATATTTCCTTTTCAAATGTGAGAAATGAGAAAAGCCATAATCGTAGATTAATACTATAGAGGTTAAAATAGAGCATCTGTCCAAGTCTGAGATTTAGAGCAACTTCTCTACCAGTTGTCCAGTCTTCCCCTTGAAGAAAATTTTCCATTCTCCCAAGACCTGCTTATTATGTCAGAAAGAAAATCTCCTATTTCTTTAGCTGCATCTCTTTTTTGTTTTGCCTTGATGATTGTGGATAAAAACTAAATGTACTAATAAAGAAATACCAAGATGTCACAGAAGACAGAAAAAAAGAGGACAATTTAAGGTTTTAAATTACATTAAGACCCATAATTTCCAGGCTGTCAGGAGTAAAGCTTTCCCCTCCCCAGTGGTTAACAAAACCTATCATGTGCCAGGCCCTTGCTAGGCACTGGTGACAAAACGGACATTATCCCAGCCTTCATGGATCACAGAGTAGTGGGGAAGACTGGCCCAAAGCCATAGTTTCAAGTTATTGACGAAGCCATACAGGGAACTGTGGGAACATATAACTGGAGGCTTGAAGCTAGTTTCCTTAAGGAAGGGAGAGTCTCAGCTGAGGGGAAAAGGAGATAGCTAGGTAAGAAGGGTGTCTTAGTCTGCTTCCTGTTGCTTATAACAGAATACATGAAACTGGGTAATTTTTAAAGAAAGAGAATTTATTTCATACAGTTATGAAGATTGAGAAGTCCAAGGTTAAGAGGCTACATCTGGTCAGGGCCTTGTTGCTGGTGGGGACTCTGCAGAGTTCCAGGCAGCCTAAGGTAGCACATGGGAGGGGACCGAGTGTGTTCTCTCAAGTCTCTTTCTCTTCTTATAGAGCCACTAGCCCCACTCCTATGACGGGCATTAATCCATTAACCCCTTAATCCATTCATTCATGAGTGGATGAATCCATTTATGAGAGCAGAGCCCTCATGACCCAATCACCTCTTACAGGCCCCACTTCTCAATACTGCCACATTGGGGATTAAATTTCATCATGAGTTTTGGAGAGGACAGACATTTACACCATAGCAAAAGAGCAAAGAGCTCCCAGACAATGAAGAGTCATGGGAGTATGTGGGCAGGAGGAGAGCTTGGCAGGCTGCAAGAACTGAGAATAGTCCAAAATCACTGAAGGGGAAAGAGAGGGAACAGAGTGGTGCCAGGTGAGGTTGAAGGTGTCTAGGCCTTACAGTGGACATGACCTTTGCCATAGAAATCTAACCCAGTAGTGTAGACCACAGAGGGTAAGCTCCGTAAGAACTGAGACTACGCCTGCTTTTGCGTGCCATAACTTGGCACACTTCCTAGCCCAGCGCTAGCACGTAGTGGATTCTCAAACAGTGGCTATTTCTATGTTATTGTCACATGTCTTCATACATCATAATCCCTCTGTCTCGTTATTTCCTTCCCACCTTATAACTAAATCTTGCCCCTATTACTCCCATTTTTTGTATTTAAAGCTCATAGATTCATAAGGTTTCTCTCTCGCTTCCATAGTCTTCCCTGTTCTTCCATTTTGCCATATAATAAATTTAATAATTCCTTTCAGTGTCAAACAGAAATCATTCAGTCAGATCACTAAGGGAAAAAAACAAACAAAAAACCCAGGACACTCTTGCCTCTTAAATTTTAAATCCATTCAAAATTGGGCAGGGTTGGTGGGTATTTACACAACCACTGGTAAAGTGAGGACTTTCCAGTTTGCGTGTTAAGTGACAGGTAATTTACACCCAAAGGCAGTGTTCTAATTCATCATTAAGCTCCTCTTCATTGATTACGATGCCAGAGCTTGAGGTGGCACACAGAAAATGTTGTGTGCCCCGAGTGCCAAATTGGTCCCGCTGGGACTGGAAAAGCATTTTAGAACCATGTTTGAGGCTGTTGCACATACAGTGTTGAGTTGTCAAAGCTCATCTCTCTACTGTGGAAAAAATCACCCATAGTCTTGGTTCTGAAAAAAGAAAAAATTGGCACCCGTAACTCTCCAGACACTCATGCATATGTTGCTGTTTGTTTTGTTTTGTTTTAAAGTAGTTTGGATTCTGGGAGACCTTCCTAGAAACCTACTTAACAAGCAACTCATCCTGAGGGTTTATTTGAATTTGTTTATTCGAGTGCCTCAGCCTTCTGGGACAGTCACCCTTTGCTTTAATACCCAACTGAAATGACTCAGCTCATCGCACAGTTCACAGACTTCCCGGAGGGGGAAAGACACAAGCTCCTGTCCACTGTTGTTCCGAGTTCCTGCTTGGAGCTCAAGTCTCCAGCCCCTTCTCCTTAAGCATGAGCAAAGCTGCCTCTGTTTCCTTTCCCGAGAGCCACCAATCCAGTGTTTTGTGTACAACAGATCTTTACAAAATCTGGAGTGAACAGAGGGTAAGTACAGCACAGAGCTGGGTGGCGGGGGACTTCAAACTGAATGCTTGACACAGTTAGTTATTGAATATTCATCGACTGACCTCTGACCAAGAGTGTCCATGACTGGTTGTAATCTCCTTGGGCCCTTGGGTCCCTGGCCCTATTGCTCTCAATCCCTGAGAGCTTTTCTCCCTCTCTCTTATTCTCCAGATAAATTATATTATTCTTCTATAATTCACAAAGCAACCATAAACATTTCATGTTCTCAAATAGCAATTATTTCTTCCCTGTTGTACATTTACTGGAGACCCTTCAAGAAGAGGAGCCTGCCTTTAAAAGTCAAAACTATGTCTGTTCAAAAATTCAATATCATCTACCCAAAAGAGCACAAAACATTCTACTATAAAGACATCTGCATTCAAATGTTCATGGCAGCACAATTCACTATCGCAAGAATGTGGAAACAACCCAAGTGCCCATCAATCCATGAGTGGATTACCAAAATTTGGTATATGTTTACAACGGTCTGAAATTTTCATTCAGTTTTGTTTGCAAGACAATCTCACCTACTGAAATGATTGATAGATATACTAAAGGAATGCATACAGGGTTTGTTTTTTTTTAATATATATATATAT
>CAUYSK010117695.1:0-16189 GCA_963575035.1 Avahi laniger
TTATCTGGACAACTGAAAAAATATATATAGAAAAAATTAGCTGGGCATGGTGGCGCATGCCTGTAGTCCTAGCTACTTGGGAGGCTGAGGCAGGAGGATTGCTTGAGCCCAGGAGTTTGAGGTTGCTGTGAGCTAGGCTGATGCCACGGCCCTCTAGCCCAGGCAACAGAGTGAGACTCTGTCTCAAAGAAAAAAAAAATTATGTGTGTGTACATATACACATACAAATCTTATAAATCAATAGCTTTCTTACACATAAACAAGTTGGAAGATAAATTGAAAACAAGACACCATTTAAAATAGCAATAATAAAGAATAAATGCCTAGAAATAAACTTAAGAAATAAGTAAGAATTTTAGGAAGATTATTTTTTAAGTCCTTCTGGGGTAAGGAAGAAGAACATTTAAACACATGAAAGGCATTTTAAGTTGTTGAATATGAAGACTCAATATTGTAATAAGATTATTCATAAATTATCTTAAAATTTAGCATATTCCCAATAAAATCTCAAGGGGTTTGTTTTAGGAACTAGGCATGCTGACTCTAAATTTTGCAGGGAACCACTGTTAAACAAGAATAGCAAGCAAAAATCTAACATAACTCAGTAATAAAATAAAAACAACTCCATTTTTTAAAAATGGGGAAAGATTTTAACAGACCCTTTATAAATAAAAGATCGTCAAAGGATCAATAAGCACATGAAAAAGGGTTCAACTTCATTAGTCATCGGGAAAATGCAAAATAAAACCACAAGGTGACACCACCACACATACACCAGGATGACAAAATTTGAAGACAGACTGTACCAAATGATGTTGAGGAATTGGAGCAACTGGAACTCTCACGCAGGCACGTTGGTAGGAGTGCAAAATGCAACGATCACTTTGGGAAAGGACTGAGAGTTTCTTAAAAGCTAAAAGCCTCCCTATAATGCAATAATTCCATTGATAGGTATTTACCCCACCCATGCCCCCCAAAAGCAAAAGAGAACATATGGGACCACAAAAAGAGCTGCACAAGAATGTTCATAGCAGCTTTGTTCGTAAGAGCCAAATCTGCAAACAGCCCAGGTGTTGTTTAATAGAGGAACAGAGAAACCAAATGCGGTATATTCACACAATGAAATACCACTCATTGATAAAAAGCAATAAACTACAGATATATTGCTAAGTCTCAAAAACATCGTGCTTAGTGAATGAAAGAAGTCTTCCACAAAACAGTGCGTACCATGTGAACTTCTAGATCAAGCAAAAAATCTATGGGGTGAAAAGGTTGGAATAGCAGTAGCCTCTGGGGAGAGGGCATGGAAATGAACTGGCAAGATGCATGAGGAAGTTTTCTGGGGTGACGGTAATGTTGTCTGTCTTGATAAGAGTTCGGCTTGTTGTGTAATATTGCATAGGCATTTGTTCAGACCCAGTGAATGTGCATTTCACTGCAAATAAATTTTAGCTCAAAATAAAAAATATTATAAACAAACACTAAACTCTATTTTATGATATGCATGCTGAAGTATTTAGAGGGATGGATACGGATATCTCCAATTTACTCTGAAATGCATCAAAAACTGAGATGAATTAGTGTATAGATAGAGGGATGAATAGATGGATAGATACGTATTAAAGTGGGGTTAGTAAAATGTTAATGGTAGCATCTAGGTGGTGTATAAATGGGTCTTCACCGTAAAATCCGTTCAACATTTCTGTATGCTTGAAAATTTCTAGAATAAAATGTTGGAAAAAGTCTGAAGAAACTAAAATTGTAATGAAGGAAGACTAGCCCTGCATGTAGCATGCTGAAACATAAATAAAACCTTAATATCTAACCTAAGTAGAAAGAAAAATCAATGGAACGGAGTGGAAAATTCAGAAATAGAACCCCACCCAAATATGGAATTTAGTATATGTTAAATATAGTATAAATATACTAAATATTTAACATATTTAGTTTATGTTAATTAAGTGACAGCTAATGTCACATGCAGTCAGTTTGTGGCAAAGCCAATAATAACTGTGGCAACTCAAATGGGAAGAGAAAAAATGGATTATTTAATGGTATTGAGGTAACAGACTGCCTTCTGGAAGAATATTTTAGTTCTACACCTCGCAACTTATAGCAGGATAACTTCCAAATAGATCAAATATATAAATATTTATAAATATGTAGGATGAACAAATAAGCTTTAAAAAGCTACAGGAAAATTCTCGTTTTAGCACAAGAAGGAGAAAGTCCTTTCCACTCTGACCCGAATGCAGAAGCGGCAACAGACTGGTGAACTCAGCCCGTGGACGTCAGAGCCCTTCGAGCAGAACTACGAGCAACACGCAGACTCAGCAGACAGGTGGCCAGCTGCGACCGCACGGTCCCACACAGTGGATTTCTCTAAATAAGCAAGCACCTCATAGCTGTAATGTCGACAATCCAACAGGAAAAAAAAGACAGAAAACAGCACAAACAGAGAATTCACAGGAAAGGAAAGACATGTTTTTAGTCCCATGAAAATATCCTTGATGTCAAACATAAAATGGAAAAAATGGATCCCCGTATGGTTTTCATTTGCATTTCTATTAGAAGTAACAAAAAAGAAAGCTGTAGTATAATTCACTTTAAAAAGAAAAGAAAAAAAATACACACCACACACACACACACACACATATACACAACAACACATATAAAAATGTGTTTGTAGATATTTTTAAAAGCTCCAGAAAGGAACTCACAAATAGCATGTATTGTTTGTTTAGGGTGACAAGGAGGTTTTTCCACAGAATACTCTTATATACTTTTTGAATTTTGAACCATGTAAATGGAATTTTAAAAATTAGATATAAAAAAGCGAGAAGAATTCTATTGCAAACAAAAGGAGCAGGGTGAAGGGGGGCCCAACTCTGCTACTAATGAACTGCTTGAAGTTGGGCCAGTCCCTTGGAATCGTTGACATTCTGGCTGCAAAGAACCTCATCCCACACTCTTGTTTTATGGAATAGGAAACAGAAGCACAGAATAAATTACGTAACAGCCAATGTCACACGCAGTCAGTTTACGGCAGAGCCAACGAAAGCTGTCGATGTGTCGATTTCTTCTTGGGTAAGATGAGAGTACTGCCATTAAGGAAAGGCAAGCCGCAGACACTGGGAGAAAATAGTTTCAAATCTAGTAACCGACAAATGACTTTCTCCCAGAATGTTAAAAAAAAAACTCTCAAAATTCAACAATAGGAAAGAAACTAAATAAGCACCTAAAAAGATGCTTAAGATCATTAGTCATCAGAAACATACAAATTCTTAAAACCACTGTGAGATACTGCTGTACATCTGTTAGAATGGACAAAATCTAACAACAAAAAAACACTGAAAACACCAAATGCTGGAAAGGATATGGAGCAACTAGAACTCTCACACATGGCTGAAACACAAAATGCAAAATGGTACAACCACTTTAGAAAACAATTTGGCAGTTTCTTATAAAGTTAAACATATACTTACCATATACATACCATATAACTCAGCAATACCACTGCTAGATATTTATCCAAGAGAAATAAAAAACTTACATTGACACAAAAACCCTTACACAAATGTTTATAGCAATTTTATTCAAACTCTCGAAGAAGTCAGGAACAAACCAAACGTTCTTAAACTACAGTACATCTATAACGTGGAATAGTACACAGCCATCAAAAGGAACAGACTACTGATACATGCAACAACCCAGATGGATCTCGAAGGCTTAAAGCTGAGTAAAATCCACGAACCTCAGAAGGCTCCATACTGCACCATTTCATTTACATCTTGTTCTGGAAAAGGCAGAATTGGAAGAGCAGAGAGCAGATCAGTGGTTGGCAGGGATCGGGGTGGAGCATGAAGAAATTTGGGGAGGTATTAGAACTGTTCTGGATCGTGATTGGTATCACAGATATGCAAATCTGTGTATTTCTCAAACCCATAGAATTGTGTGCCACAAAGAGTAGATTTTACTATATGTAAATTTTAAAAGAAATTTTTTCCAGCTTTATTGAGGTATAAGTAACAAATAAGAAGTATGTATGTTTGAGGTATATGATGTATGTTTTGATATACTTTGTGAAACAGTTGCCACCACCAAGCTAACTGACATATCTGTCACCTTGCAGAGTGGAGTCATGAATCAAAGGTCTCTGTGGTCCTTTCCATTTCTAAAAGCATGAAAATTCTTTCATTTTTTTTTTTAAGTGGATAGCAACTCATTCCCAAGGACTAGAATGAGTTTGTACTACATCTGGCAAATATATATACATAATTTTTCTTTTGAAAAAATAAACCTGAATAACTATGAAATTCATAACACGATGACAATGTAAGGAAACAAAAAATCCTAAAAAATGTATAAAAATTATGGCTCAGAATTTCTTCTCCTTGGCAACTGAGCTGGGTTTCAGATGTTCTGATTGTTCTCTCATTTGGAAGCGCTCTATTTTTCTATATTTTTATATTATATTTCTATATCTCACTGTTTAAAGTGTGCTAACCATACATTAAAATTGCTTTTTATTTAAAGGTGAGATCACTGATTGGACATAATCTGCAATCCGTGTCTCCCCTAAGTATCCTTCTTCCTCCCTCAGGGCTTGCATTTGTGACATTTGGACTGTCTAGAAAGGCACCATCCTTTGAATTATTCCTTGTTTAGTCTTGGTCTCTTTTGTTCCATAAACTTCAAGTAAAATATTCCTCATACAGTGTTTTTCACCTTCTTTAGGGTAACACCCTCCTTTGAGAATGTGATATAAGATATGACTGTATTTGCAAGGATGTTTTAAAAAGTCTCTAAATACCCGTCTTAGTCCATTGGTGCTGTTATAACAAAATACCTGAGGTTGGGTAATCTATAAATAATAGAAATTTATTTCTCCCAGTTCCGGAGGCTAGGAAGCCCAAGATCCAGATGCCAGCAGGTTCAGTCTCTGGTGAGAGCTGCTGCTTCCACGACGGCACCTTGTCGCTATATCCTCTAGAGGGGAAGTACACTGTGTCTTCACGAGGCAGATGGGACAGAAGAGCACGAGAGCACTCCCTTCCACTTCCAGCCATTCATAAGAGTGCCAGTCCCATCCTCGAGGGTGGAGCCCTCATGACTTAACCACTTCCTAGAGGCCACACCTCTCAATACCTTTGTCCTGAGGATTAAGTTTCAAGACGAATTGTGGCAGGCACACCATCGCTCAAACCATAGCAGTACCTCTACTCACACGATTCTGGGGAAAATGTCAGAGGCTCAAGGACTTCCTGAGTCATGTGGATTTCAGGGCACAAGCTCCTGAGGTAACCCTAGGTTCAAATCCTGGTTCTGCTTTTTAATAACTGTGTGACCTTGGGCTCGTGTTTATCCTTTCTCTGCCTGAACTCGCTCATCTGTAAAATGCAAATAGTCGTGTTGCCAGGATTCACCCGTGCCTTGTCACTGGAAAGCCTCACTGAACATCAGCTAGGAGGAGGAGGAAGAATTGACTGATACGATTCCCCAGGGCTTCTAAGTGAGTCTAAGGAGACTCGGAGTGTTGTCAAAGTGTCATCTGCAACCCACTGGTGTCAACTGAAGTTCCTCTCCTGGTGGGAGATCCAGAAATGCAATGTTACTACAAGAAATGATGTGCAACTCCATAGATTTCCATTTCCGTACGTCTGACTAAGGGTTGTACTGGCAACTGACTGAGTTATTACTAGTTACCAAACTAAAGTTAGCATATGACTTGATTTTGCTCTGAGGATGCTTGATACCACTGCATCATCAGCATCTTGACTTGGCGCTGGTCTCAATTGTTGTGTCTCTCAATTTTGACCATTTGTATTTTACAGTTGGCCTCATCATCATCAAGGTTGTGTATTGAGGGTCAGTCCATGGACCCGAGGAAAACAATGCAATCGACCATATTTTGGTCTATAATTTTCCGATACTTTGTTTTTAAGTCATGTATATACCGTGGTTCTCACGGGAATCATTCAAGTTCTCATAGCTGTAGTAGAGACAGGGAGTGACGTTGTTGGTTGGTTTGCTCACTATTGAAAAATAAGTGTTGATAGTGGAAATGGGAGATGAATGCAGTCCTTTTCTTCTGCCTAAGTGGACCATAGTAAAACAGGCGTGTGGCGCACACATGACGAAGAACCGCTAGACGGCTAACTGTGAAATTAGGTATCCCACTTATCACTTGCCAGACCCTGAACAAGTGACTAAACTTCGCTGAACTTATTTATGAAATCCAGACATTTTCTTGGCCTCCCATAGTGGCAAACTCCTTCCGTAAGGAGTCATACAGTAAACATGCTGGGCTTGGGAGCCCAGGGTTTCAGTCACAGCTACTCTACTCTGCTTGGTCACATGAAATCGGACAGGGACAGCACTTAAGCAAGTGGCATGGCTGTGTCCCAATAGAGCTTTATTTACAAAAACAGGTGACAGCCCCATCTGGCCATAGCTTGCCGAACTCTGCCATACATCATTGTGAGAATCACGTGACACAGTGCTGGTGGTGATATTATTATTGCTATCATCATCATCATCATCATTGATATCCTTCACCGTTTAGAAAGCACTCTCATCCCAGCCTCTCAGTCAAGGAGACGGGAGTAAACACTACTCAGCGCGGCTTGTAACTGGGGAAGGCAAGTGTGTGCGTGCGTTAAGGCCTTGGCCAGGGGTGGGCGTAGGGAGCATTCTTCAGCTCCCGACCATTAGGCCTCTTTTATCTGTCACTCAGAGAGCTCGGGAAGCCTCAGGCCCCTGTACATTTGTTTGTAAGGGATCATTTTCACGTCATCGCACTATTTTTCCACTACTCCCAGCCATAAGCCAAATCCTTTCATTGCTGAGATATAAAAAACGACAGCAGAAAAATAGAAAGGCTTTTATTTATATTATTGTAAGCTTTTAAAAATGATTTCCCCTGAATAGGCTATTTTCCTCTTTTCTGTCTGGTTATCACCATTTTTATTTTCCAGTTGTAAAAATGTATGTTTGCCATTTGTCGGAAGAACAATGCAACTCTCTCCAATCCATCACCCAGCCCCGCTCTAAGCAATTCTCACAGCTCCTCAGGAACATGGCGGCCTGATTAAGCAGGCGTGTCTGAGCCGCACTCTCCTCGGGATGTGCACGCAGCCCTCGGCCCTGCCAGCCTCCCACTCCACCCGCGCCGAGCATCGCCCGACTCACAGTGCAGAGAGCCAGGCCAGGGAGGAGTTTTCAAAAGGGGAAGATCACGTATTTCATGACCAGCATATTTTCCAAGTAATTACATGAATTATTTTTGGGAAGGCGATACAATTCTTTCAGCCTGATAATTCAGTGAAATGAAAACCTTCAGAGAGGCAGAGAGAGAGGGAAAAAATGATCATGTGATTTTTCTCCTAACCACCGTCAACCTCCATTATCTCAGGGCTCAAAGAAATGGTTATCATGCTCAAAGTGCCCTCTGATCATTTATTTTAAAACATTCGTTGTCAAATTAGCAAAAGTGCAGTCAACAGCTTCATGCGGTGCTACCATCCAGAGTTCAATACTGAGAAGCGTTGGTTGAGTTGAATCCTGTCTCTGCTACAGAGAGAACAACCACACCCTAGTCATCGTGACTTCAGATGCAGGTCAGTTGTATTGTCAGACTCAGTTTCCTCATCTGTATAATGGGAAAAAAGAGAAACTGCCTTACACAGTTAATATATCAATATACAGTTGACCCCTGAACAACATGGGGCTTACGGGTGCCAACCCCACATAGTCGAAACTCCACGTATAACTTTAGACATCCCCAAAATGTTAGCCTACTGTTGGCTGGAAGCCTTAATGATAACAAAAACAGTCAATTAACACATATTTTATATGTTATTTATAATATTATATGTTGTATTCTTACGATAAAGTAAGACAGAGAAAAGAAAATGTTATTAAGAAAATCGTAATCACGAGAAGGGAAAAACAAACAGCACATGTACTCACCATTAAATTGGAACTAATGGATCAACACTTAAGCGCACATATGGAAATAACATTCATCAGAAATCCAGCAGGTGGGAGTGGTGAGGAGGAATTGGGTAAATTCACACCTAACAGGTACAATGCACCCTCTCTAGGGGATGGGCACACGTTGACTCAAAGGGTACAAAAGCAATTTATGTAAACCAAAATGTTTGTACCCCCATAGTATTCTGAAATAATAAATAAATAAATAAAAGTAAAAAAAGAAAATCAAAAAGAAAAGAAAATATAGTTACTATTCATTAAGTGGAAGTGGATCATCATAAAGGTCTTCATCCTTCATGGTCTGCTGTCTGCTCTACCCAGAGACAGTGTCTCCATCCTCCATGCTATAATCTATACAAGCACTCTTCAAAAGATAGTCTGGAATAAAAGGGCATTTGTGACCCACTTGCAGGACATATGGAAACACAAAAGACCCTTGGAGAGTTGTTTCCCAACAAGACATAGCTCAGTAAATCTCAACTCATTTTTCTTCTTTGCTCTTGCCTGAAATCTTCTCCTTCTCCCCTTCACAGATCCAAAGTCTTTGCAACGTTCGAAGCACACGTCGAATGTCCCTTCCTTGAGGATCCTTTTCCAAATATTCCAGTCGTTATAAATCCCTTCTCAGAATTCCTGCTTCCATTTGTGGTCTGTCTCATAAAAAAAAGTCATCCCTGATTTTCTAATTGTACACTGAATTCAATATTTAGCTCATTTTTTATTTATTTTTATTTCAGCATATTATGGGGGTACAAATGTTTAGGTTACATATATTGCCTTTGCCCTGCCCAAGTCAGAGCGACAAGGGTGTCCATTCCCCAAACAGTGGGCACCACACCCATTAAGTGTGAATATATCCATCCCCTCCTCCCCCCTCCCACATGCCCAATACCCGATAAATGTTACTACTATATGTGCATGTTAAGTGAGGATCAGTTAATACCAATTTGATGGTGAGTACATGTGGAACTTGTTTTTCCATTCTTGCGATACTTCACTTAGGAGCATGGGCTCCAGCTCTATCCAGGATAATACAAGAGGTGCTAGATCACCATTTTGTTTTCTGTGGCTGAGTAGTGCTCCATGGTATACATATGCCACATTTTATTAATCCACTCATGTATTAATGTAGCCCATATTTTTTTAAACTCTAAATTCAAGGATATACTGTAGGGAGCTGTAGTAGATGCAGTGATGCCCACCTACATAGCCCCTCCCCTTCGCCTTGGACTGGCTGTCTACCCACCTGACTTCTCATTACCTGAGGGTGCTGTCTAGTGGCTGGAGTGTGCTCCTACAGGCCCAAGGAGAGAGAGAATTAGGCTCTACTCCCAGCAGCCCTCCACCAATGGCTGATGGAAGCCGGGGTACTAATACCCCAGCTCCTCTGCTTCTAGGGTGGGTGCATGTTCTACCCAGACGCCTAGAGTTCCCATGGGGCATCCAGCTCCAGGTACCCTCAGTGGAACCTGGCTTGACAACAGACCCTTTGGGGGACACCTTTCTTTCCTTGTCCTGTCTACCCGCATCCTCACCTAGTATTTTTTGGGAGGACCAGCTCCCCAGTAATCTAGTTGCACTAAATCATCATCTCAGGCTCTTTTTCTAGGTGGAATGCAAACTAAAAAGGGTGTCAACAAATGACTATTTGTGGACCACATTTTCAAATTATTAAATATTCATTGACATATAGCTTTTAATCAAAACCACTGTCATATCAATTAAGAGGCATCAAGTCTAATCCCATTATAAATATTTGAAAACCATCCTTAAGTTCCTAAAGAATAAAATAGTCATCATATTACAATTATAATATCACTAGAAACATATTTGGAACCAGTTGAATCTATATGTGAAAGCAGCAAAAACATCAGCAGCTGAGGAGATGCATTTGGCCCCGAGTGAGTCTGCAATGCTGCTAAGCGTCTGGGAATGACCTAGAAGCGCCCTTCCAGCAGCCCTGTGTGGGATGTCATGTGACTAAAGAGGCTTTGGGAATACAATTCAGGACACTCAAGCGCTACAGGGAAGGTTGACAAGGTCAACTGCCTCTTTCTTGGGGACTTTACTTCCTCCCTCTACCTCCTGCCATATATCCTGAGCTTTTGATGAACGGCATTCCAACTGGAGAAATGTGTCCCTGTCATTATGCATGATTCCTTGACTTTTTTCTTCCTGACAGTCAAAAGGTGTGGCCGCTGGCTTCTTGGGTCATGGTTTGTGCTGACATCCACACCTGTAGCAGGATTAACAGGGGCACATTAACTGGCATGCAGAGGTCCCCCCAAAATGTGAGAGGTGCCATGCTCCTGGGGGCATTTAGGTTGGGACCCCTTTACTGTAGATATCAGAGCAGCCCTAGAACGAAGCAGAGCTTAAACATTTTAAATGCACAATGATGAAGCAACAAGAGTACCTGCCACGATTCCGGGCAGGGTCCTGTCATGTTTCCCATCACGTCTGCATTGGCACCAGTTTGCAAGGCTGTTTCCATCACCGAATCAACATGGAATCCATCCATGCAACCGGGTATCAAGCATAACTTATGGATCCTTCCCTTAATGCTGCCCTAGGAACTTGCAGGAATGCCTGCCACTCAGCCACTGTCACCTATCGAGAACAGCTATGGGACCAGGGGGCTTGACAAAGAAGCCAATTGTTTTGCCCTGTTGTCTTAAAAAGTGCACTAAAGCCATTCTTGCTATAATGAGTCCCCAAGGAGAAACTCAAGTAATGGGAAATTGAAAGACTTCCTTGCCAAGAGCCTCGAGAGCTCTACTGAACACAGCGATACTGAATTCCACAAAGGATGCAACCCACGTCACTCCTCCAAATGCATGCTGTCTCCGACGTATCATCTAGGAATTCATTTTTTGTGTGTCTCCTGTGTCCTTCAAATCATGCAGCTACAAAATGCATGAGCATACACACAAACAACACACATACATACACATACTTTATCCAAGAAAAGACAATTCTAAGAATTTTCTTGCCCTAGAAGCAAGAAAAAATCAAGTGCACCTATAAAAATGAAGTAACCTAGTGTCAGGTAATCTAGAAAGTTATAAAAAGCAGCAGGAAAATAAATCAGTGGACCTAAAATACTATTACGATTACAGTACAGAATTTGAAATTTGAAAATAGGTCAATTAAAGAGTGACCTACAAATCAGGGTCCACCGTATACAAAACCAAAATCTTTCACATTGTTGGAGGGATGAAGCATGCTGGAGAAAGTCATCAGTGCATTTAACAGAATGTGGGTGAACTCTGAAAATAGTTACTATTTTAAGGAATCTAAAAGGTAAAGGGTAATTAAATCTCACTGAAGTCTCATATCTGAGCTCAGTTAAGGGGAAAAGAAAAACCTCCCACAATCTCAGAACGGGATTCTCTCTGAGTGGGAAACACACCCCACCTACAGGAGAAATGTTTCCTGCTGCGCTCTACCCACCCGTGGCAGGACTGTCTGAGGCTGAGGTTTGGAAGTGCTCGATTTCTCCAGCCTTGAGCCTCTACCTCACAGCCCTGCCCTGGTCCTCGGGCCTCCTGGTGGGAACAAGCGTGTGGAGGTGGTGATGGATGGGGAGAGCCTGGCGGGCCCCGTGCAGAACCACTCAAACCTTCCTGAGTGCCAGGAAAAAGGCCTTCCCTTGATCCTCTCCTGTCCACTGTGACATTATCAGCCTCCATCGTGGTTTTAGGGAGGCCAAATCATGCCTGTATCCAACCCACACTTATTTTTTCTCCTTCGTTCTAAAAATTCTGGCATGAATGAGCTACTATTTGACTCACTGGTGTAGAAGAGTTCCTAGCCACTGGCTTCAACCCTTCCATCCAGGTGACTCTCTGTTGTCCTGCTGTTTCCTAAGGCTACTTCCTCTTCTCTCTGGGGACACAGATGGACTCTTCCCTGCCTCTCTTGCAGTCACCTGTGGCTATGTCAAAAGAACAACAATAATACAAGAAAATGATCAGTGGGGAAGAGAAAAAAAATGGTAGATGGTTAGATGCTTGATGTTCTGGGCTTTATTGGCACCACAAGGAAACACAGTGTTGTTTGCTGAAAATTCCAGGAGACCAAGTGTGGAGAAGGCAGTATATGGTAAGAGGTTGAGCTTCACATGAGCTCACTTCCAATTCCAGTCCTGCCACTGTTGTGACAAGTGTTATAGTGACCGGCCCCAGGGCAATAACCGAGTGACACGCAAAGAGTTGGAAAGTCATCAAGTTTTATTGCGGACAGCCCAGATGGGGTCAAGCCTCCAAAATCTGAGCACCTCTTCCTGATTTTTGTCAGGTTTTATACTTTTTTGGGGGGGGTTATTCTTAACAAATCATACACAAGTATAAATGGTTAACCAATTAGCAAAAAGATTTAAAAGTTATCCAATAAACAGTAATTCTTATAAACAGTATAATTATGATAGCCTTATAACAAACAGTATAGTTATGATAGGTTTATAACAAACAATATAATCATGACAGGCTTGTAGCTTCACTTAACTGTTTTGCAGTTTTAGCTTAAAGGCTAACAGGTGTCAGCGTCTACTTTAGCTGCTTTGCGGTTTTAAGCAAAACTGGCATGGAAATTCCCCAACACCACTGCCACTCGAAGAACATAGGGCAAAACATCAGAAAAATGAGAAAACTGGATTGCACAGGCTCCAGGTTTTATTCCAGCGTTGGAACTCTATGATGTATCTGTGGTTTGGCTACACTTCCTAACAACTAAAATGTGGTTGCTCTTTACTCATAAGTCAACTCCAATTTGATTTTGCAGCACACTTTTCATATTGCTGCACCTTTTCCAAAGAGCTTCCACATATAATACATTACCTTGTGTTCCACCCAAAACAGCTCTGTAAAATAAGAAACAGAAGAGGCTGGTACCCCACTTAGACATGGGGAAAACTAAAGCAGGGAAATCAGTAACCTATTCAGAATTTTAAAATATTAGAGGCAGAGCTGCAGTCAAAATCCAGTTCTCCTGACCACTGGTTTTCTTCTCGTTCTTGTTCACTGTGTCACATTCAGTTCCTGTGAAAATTTGGTCACTATTGTTGCTTTATTAAATTAGTTCTTAAGCATTAACAATCTGGGGTGCTGCAATTTATTTTATTTTCACTGTAATTATGTAAAATGACACAAATTAAAGAAAAAGGTCTAAACTCCCAAAAATATGTTCCTAAAAACTTTTGGGGGAACATGATTTTAATCATTTTAGCCAATGTTTGCATTTACACAGAATGCTTTTAAAAAGAGCTAGAGATGGCAAGAGATTAGAGCTCACATTGAACATACATGTGATACAGGTCTCAACCAAAAATGTCACTTTTTCCTACAAAAGTGACTTATTTCTTGATTGAGGAACATCAAAATAAACACTTGATTGGATTCCCCCCATCTGAGTCATCTCTCACATATTTCCAAGCCATTGGCCACCTCAATGGACTATGCAAGCACCCAGTAATTTTCCATGGTAAATTCCAAAGTAAGAGCTTTGACTGATGTCTTCCTATTAAAAAGTTACCAAGAAAATTTCTCTGCACACCCATTAGGATAATGAAAAAGACAGTAACAAACATGGGTGAGGAAGTGGAGAAACTGGCACCCTCGTACATTGCTGCCGGCGGGAATGTAAAATGGCGCAGCTGCTTTAGAAGCAGCCTGGAAATTTACAGGAGGCGGTGGAGCGAGATGGCCTGTGCTTGTCCCTCCACACGAACACCAGCCTCAACGACTATGCACACAAGCAAGCACCTTCAGAAGAACCGGAAGTCAGGTGAGTGATCATACTACCTGGTTTAACAGCATATCTAGAAAGAGGCACGAAGAGAGCAGGAACGACAGTCTTGCGTGGCCCACACCACCGTGCCCCTTCCCCCGGCAGTGCCGCGCCAGCACCGAGTGGAGAGAGAATCTGTGTGCCCAGGGGAAGGAGAATGAAGTGACTGTGGGACTTGGCATTAAAACAGATCATCCAAGCAGAGAACAAATACAGAAACACTGGACTCAGACAGGACTCTGGAACAGATGAGTCTAACAGACATTTACAGAACATTTTACCCAAAAACTACTGAATATACATTCTTCTCATCAGCACAGGGAACATCTCCAAGATTTAGCATATCTTAGACCACAAAACATGTCTCAACAAATTCAAAAAAATAGAAATGATACCATGTATCTTCTCGGACCACATTGGAATAAAACTAAAAAATTAAAACGTGATGGTTGATGAAAGAAGCCAGACACAAAAGAGCACATACTGTAGGATTCCATCTATGGGACAAGCTCAGAAGAGGCAAATACAGAGAGAGAGGAAATAGATTAGTGGCTGGCAGGACTTCGGGAAGGGATGTGTGGGGGGTGATGTCTAATGGGCATGGGGTTTCTTTTTGGGGTGAGGAAAATGTTCTAGAACTAGATTATGATAAACGGCTTTGCCACTCTGTAAATAATGAATGTCAAATCCTTAGCACAGCACCTGATATGTGATTAGCATTAAAAGGGTTATTACAATAATAATTTTATTACAATAATAATGCAGTAATATTATTTCAATAATTATTATTATAGTTACAACTGTGAATAATAATCCCATGACCCCCAAGCATGAACAAAAACCTTCTCTTTTTCTAGTTTCCTTTCATGCGGATCAACAAAGTAGAGCCCACAGGCCCAATGTGACCCTTGCCTGTTTCTGTAAATGAGTCTCACTGGCGCTCACGCACTCCTGCTGGCTGCATGTTGCCTGTGGCTGCTGTAGCGTCACAAAAGCATCGTTGAGTAGTTGCAAGAGAGATAAATGCTTGAGGAGATGGATATCCCAGTTACTTTGCTTTGATTTTTACACATTTTATGCCTGTATCAAAATATCACATGTACCCCATAAATATGGACTACTAATATGTATCCATAATAATTAAAAATTTTTTTAAAGTTTGTCTAAAATACTATCTGGACCTTTATAGAGACACTTTGCTGATCACTCTGTTCTAGAATTTTCAGAATATTGTCATTTTAGTCCTGGGAGAGAACAAATGACAGTGCTTTCAGGGAAGCCAAGCAGCAGGAAGCCAGAGACAGAAGCTGGCTGGGCTGCCCACTAGCACGCGCGGGACCCGCCCGGCGCACCCCTTCTCCTCCCCAGCCCTGCTCTTCTCCATCACCGCTGTCAGATACCGGCCTCTCGGGCCAGCAGGTGCCACAGCCGTGTGCCTGCCTTCCCAAGGTCCCCAGCGCTGGCTTCTGCCCAGGGAGGGAGGGGGCCACAGCCCCACCCTGTGCCTGCGCTCGGGCACCTTTTCACCCACACCTGCCGCCAGAGAGCGCCACTCTAGGGTTGACCTCAGCTCCTTCCTCGTCCCAAAGGAAGGGCCTTTCGCCTGAGATGCTTCCCACTGGGAATGGCCTCACTCATGAAAACGTGGCTTCTGAAAGCCTCATCCAAGGGGGAGCAGAAAGAGGCGGCTTTCATCAGCATCTAAAGGTGCTTCCACAGACCCATTGTCGGGTACCAGCCAGGGGCTGGTCCCTCACTGCATCCGCCACGACGCTGCAGGCAATGCGAGTGTCGCGCGCCCTTCTCCCCCAGGGCCGAGGGCCGCCGCAGGCCCGGTCAGGACTGAGCTGATAGGCGGCGGGGCACACGCAGGCCGCGGGGACTCCCGGCGGGCGGGAGTGCTGGCCGGGCTTTATTCCCCCAACCCGTGCGGACTTTAGGCTTTTTAACACACGCACGCACACACAATGTCGTTGAGGGAATATGATTTGCCCCAGGACGCTGGCCGTGGCTGTTTGCTGACAACACACATTATAACGCCCCCCGATCCGAGCACGGCATCCGTGCTCCACGGAGCTGCCGGTCCCCAGGCGCCGGGGGCTTGTCTCAGCCGCGAGCTAGAGGCTCTTTCCCCGCCTGGTTTTCGTCTGTCCCAGGTCAGGGCTGTCTCCTGCCCCAACAGAACACGCCTCAATCTACCAAGATGACATGGGAATTCATGCCTGCGTCCTTTAAAGTTGGTTGAGATTTTTTAATACAAGGAGAAGGGGGAGAAAAAGAAAAGGAAGGAAGGAAGGAAGGAAGGAAGGAAGGAAGGAAGGAAGGAAGGAAGGAAGGAAGGAAGGAAGGAAGGAAGGAAGGAAGGAAGGAAGGAAGGAAGGAAGGAAGGAAGGAAGGAAGGAAGGAA
>CAUYSK010117696.1:0-21792 GCA_963575035.1 Avahi laniger
TAGCTGGACAATTAAAAATATATAGAAAAAATTAGCCAGGCATGGTGGCGCATGCCTATAGTTCCAGCTACTCAGGAGGCTGAGGCAGGAGGATCCCTTGAGCCCAGGAGTTTGAGGTTGCTGTGAGCTAGGCTGATGCCACGGCACTCACTCTAGCCAGGGCAACAAAGTGAGACTCTGTCTCAAAAAAAAAAAACAAAAAAACAAAAAGCAATCCGTGTAACCAAAACATTTATACCCCCGTAATACTCTGAAATTTAAAAAAAAGGCACAAATAGCCAAAGCAATCCTAGGCAAAAAGTAAAAGTCTGGAGGCATTACATCAGTGGTCCCTAACCTTTTTGACACCAGGGACCAGTTTTATGGAAGACAATTTTTCCATGGAACACGGTGTGGGGGTGGGAGTGGGAGGTGGAGCTCAGGTGGTGATACGAGCCACGAGGAGCAGCTATAAATACAGGTGAAGCTTCCCTTGCTCGCCCACTGTTCAACTCCTGCTGTGTGCCCCCTCTACCAACCTCCCTCACCCTGTTTTTTTTTTGTGGAAGACAATTTTTCCATGGGGACCAGGGGGAGGGGGTGGAATCAGAGCCCTGTGGCCCTGTCTCTAACAGGCTGCTAACCGGTATTGATCTGTGGCCTGGGGGTTAAGGACCGCAGCATTACATTACCCCACTTGAAATCATATATAAAGCAATAGTAACCAAACAGCATGGTACTGGTATACCAGTAGACACATAGACCAATGGAACAGAATAGAGAACTCTCCAAAAAAGCCAAATACCTACAACCAACTGATTTTCAACAAAGCAGACAAAAGCATATACTGGGGAAAGGATACCCTATTCAGTAAATGACACTGGGAATATTGGATAGTCTTATACAGAAGAATGAAACTAGATCCCTCTCTCACACCGTATACAAAAATCAACTCAAGATGGATTAAAGACTTAAAGGTGAGACCCGAAACCATAAAAATATTAGAAGAAAACTCAGGAAAAGCTATCCCAGACATTGGCCTAGGTAAAGAATTTAAGACTCCAAAAGCAAATACAACAAAAACAAAAATAAATAAATGGAACTTAAACTAAAAACCTTCTGCACAGCAAAAGATATAATCAACAGAGTAAATAGATAACCTATGGAATGGGAGAAAATATTCATGAGCTATACATTTGACAAAGGCCTAATATCGAGAATACCCAGAGTTCCTACAAGGAACTCAAAATAAATCAGCAAGAGAAAAATAAACCCATTAAAAAGGGGGAAAAAACATGAACATTTTTCAAAAGAAGAGAAACAAATGGCCAATAAGCATATGAAAAATAGCTCCACATCACTGATCATCAGGGAAATGTCAGTTGAAACATCAATGAGATACCACATTACCATTACCACTGTTAGATTGCTGTTATCAAAAAGTCAAAAAACAATAGAGGCAGGTGTGGATGTGGTGAAAAGGAAATGCTTATACACTGTTGGTGGGAATGTAAATTCGTATGACCTCTACGGAAATCAGTATGGAGATTTCTTAAAGAACTAAAAGTAGACCTACCATTCCATCCAGTAACCTCACTACTGGGGGTCTACCCAAAGGAAAATAAGTCATTTTATAAAAAAGACACCTGCACCTGTATGTTTATCACAGCATAAGTCACAATTGCAGAGACATGAGACCGATCTAAGTGCCCGCCAACCGAGGAGTGGATAGAGAAAAGGTGGTATGTATATACTGTGGAGTACTACTCAGCCACCAAAAAGAATCAAATAATGTCTTTTGCAGCAACTTGGATGGAACTGGAGGCCATTATTCTAAGTGAAGTAACCCAGGAACAAAAAACCAAATACTGCATATTGTCACCTATAAGTGGGAGCTTAGCAATGGGTATGCATGGTCCTACAGAGTTACTTGAAAGACATTAGAAACTCAGTAGGCGGAAGGTGGGAGGGGGCATGGAATGAAAAATTACAATGTGTACACTATTCAGGCGATGAGTATATTAAAAGTCTAGACTTTTCCACTCTTCAATTCAGCCATGTAACAAAAAATCACTTGTATTCCATAAATCTGAATCAATCAATCAATCAGTCAATAAAGGTTAAACAGGGAGAGTGGGGAAGGATATTTCAGACAGGAATAGTATGTGCTAAGGGTTTATGGCAGGAGGGAATGTGGAAGGTCAGTGTGGTTGGAGTACAGGCAAAAAGGAGAGTTACAGGGGATAAGGATTGGGAGGTAGGCAGGGTCAAGCCATGTGTGGTGTCTTGGAGGTCCTGGAAAGACTACCTGGGGCTTTATAGGCCATGGGACATCAATTTTGTACCTTTGTCCTAGAAGCAACAGGAAGTCACTGGAAGGTTTAAAGCTAGAGGTTAGGGTGACAAGTGTGGGGAGAAGTTCCCATGAGGATTATATAAACATCATTCTGGCTTATGTAGAGAATGGAATGGAAGGGTTAAGGGTGAATTCAGCTCTTGCTAATGGTGGCTGAGCCAACTAAAGATATCAAATGTCTACTGTGGGCTAGGTGCTTTACAGTGCACATAGACTTGTTTGTGACTACAATTCTGTAAAGAAGGATTTTTTGATATTTAAATAAACTTTTTAAAATTTTAGAATAGTTTTAGATTTGCAGAAAAGTCACAAAGATAGTACAGAGTTCCTGTATATCCCACACCCAGCTTCCCCTGTTGTTAACGTTTCACATTACCATGGTACATTTGTCAAAACTAATGAACCAATACTGATACATCGTTATTCACTAAATGCCATAATTTATTTGGACCTCATTAGTTTTTCCCTAGTGTCCCTTCTTTGTTCCAAGGTCCCCCAAGGATACCACATTGCATGCCGTCATGTCTCAGACTCCTTGGGCTGTGAATGTTTCTCAGACTTTCCTTGTTTTTTTGATGACTTCGGCAGTTTTGAAGAGTACTGGTTGGGTATTTTGTAGAATGTCCCTCAACTTTGGTTTGTCTAATGTTTTTCCCCTGTACAGACTAGGTTTATGGGTTTAGGGCATGAAGGCCACAGAAGTGAGGAGCCAATCCCAATACATCATATCAAGGGTATATACTAGCAGTATGACTCATCACTGATATCAACCTTGATCACCTGGCTAAGGTAATGTTTTCCAGGTTTCTCTGCTATAAAGTTACTTTCTCACAAATTTATGTATTTAATCAATTATTTATTACAGTATGAACTTAGTATGGAATTCTTTCTGTTGGCTACCATGTCCCTTTGACATGTGCCCATCATTATGGATTTTTTTGAGCACTTTTTATTTTTTGGCTTTAAATGATGCTCCAGGCTCATCTTGTATATCGTGTATCACAGCTCTGGAATCAGCCATTTATTTGTCAAGGAGCCCTGGTTCTTTTCTAGTAAGAAACCAAGATATGGGCACTGGATGTGCTGTTACTAGAGAAAGAAAGATTGTTATCCTCGATTCAGATGAGAACACTGATGCTTAGAGAGTTTGAGTGGCTTGACCAAGAGAAGAGTAAACCCAGGATTTAATTAAACATCCTTTCCTCCATATTCCTTTGTAAGAATGCTGTAAATTTCATTCCATATCCACTATTTACTGAAGGGGCCTGTGCATTTTGAGGAAGACTGATCCCATCCTCAGTTTCAGGTGAGGGTCTTCCCTGGCTTAAGCCATTCTGCAGATCCCATGCACTTGGCCACAGTTATTGGATTAGGGACATGATATTTTGGTACAAAGCACATGCATCAATCACATGCAAGATGACATTTACTAGACAGCTTCTGAGAAAGAGGCTTTCTCACTCTTCTGAGAGAGATGCTATTCTCTCTTTCTGCTAGATGTGAAAGGAAGTGTAAGAAAACCCTATTGCATGTAAAGACTGCATCACATTGCGAGGGAAACAAAGGCAGAGAGAGACTCTGTCCCTGAACTTACTAGTTCATAGTCAAAGCAGGACCTGAGATCATACGGTTTATAATGTACCTACTTTATACTATTTTTAATTTATAATATACCTGCTTTGCTTCCAGAAAAGCAAACATGGCACAGTGCAACAAATCTCTGCAAATAAAGCTAAAAAGGACGAGAATCAGTTGAAACCTGGAGGTGGTAATTTCACTCAAAAACCTGGACTAAGGAAACTTACTGAAAATGAGCAAAGAGAGGATCTTGAGTTCCTAAATTGGCCTGCTAACACACACTCACACACAAACACAGATAGACATTCCTGACATAAGTGATCAAGATTAAAGTGATGTATATCAAAGAAACAATTAACAGAGTTTATATGGAAGCGTTTGGTGAAGTATAAACATACCACATAAATTGAAGAAGTGGTGATAATGATATTAATGTTTAGAAGACAAGGGGAGCTTAAAAACAGTCTACTCCTCATGTTTCAGTTTTGAGGTTAATAAATTGAAGTCAAGAATGTGAAGTGATTTATCCACATAGCTAGGAAGTGGCAGAGTCAAGAGAAAAGGATACAAAATTACAGCTAAATAGGAGGATTAAGTTCTAGTGTTCTCTAGCACTGTACGATGACTATAGTTAACAATATATTATATAGTTTCAAATAGCTAGAAGGAGGCTATTGAATGTTCCCAACACAAAGAAATGATGAATGCTTGTGATGAAGGATATGCTAATTACCCTGATCTGATCACTATACACTGTATGTATTGAAACATCACCATGCGCCACATCAGTATGTACAATTATTATGTGTCAATTAAAAAATTAAGAAAAGACTACAAATGAAGAACAATGATGCTAAGAAAATAAATTAATTGTATTCCAGTAAAGAAACAAACAAAAAATCCCTACATGTTTTGATAGAAGAGCATTTTCATTTTCTCAATTTATCACTTCACAAGCATAAAATATCTATGCCTACCTGCATAGGGAAAACAATAAAAACACCCCACCTATTCAAGTTATTTCAGAAAGTCACGTAGAGGAGGAAGTTAATGGATCAGCAGACATCAGTGGGAAGGAAAGTGTCTTTAGCCCCAAACAACATAAATACATTTATATGTTAACTGTGAACTTGAGAGTTATTTCCCTTGATTTTCTGAAGTTTCTTTCCCTTTTTTGGTGGTGGGGGGGTGGGTAGCAATTGGAGCTAATGTACATTATAAGTCATGATACAAGAAAAAAAAAAAAACATGGCCAATCTACAAATAAGGAGAGGCAAATGAAATTCCCAGACTTTATAAGGGGATGTACTTGAAGATGTGTCATTTCCATTCTTTCTGGTTTTGCCTTTTTGAATGTCCTGTTTATGGACTATATTCCACGACGTACCTTGCTATCTTGTATTGGTGGCTCATAATAAATAAAGCCCAACTCATTTGTATTTTAGTGAGTATTTCTAAAAAGACCATTTATTTAACATTATGCATTTTGATAGCATTTTTCCCTTAGGGAGCTCCCTAGAATGCAATGGGTAGTTAGGCAGGAGTGTATTTTAAGCCACTGGGGACTAGAGAATTTGTCATAATTACGTATACCCTTTGCTCCTCCCCACAGAGTAATGCCCAAAAGACGCTGGTGTCAGGCTAGTCCCTAATGACATAATTGTGATGATGGTGGGGGCTGGGGTTGCCACCAAGTAGCACAGATGCAGCAGCTGTCGCAACAGCCTGGGAACAGCCATCCGAAATGGGTTGCTGCCTTTATGGCCAAAGGCAAAACAGCACAAGGAGATTTGTTATGGCAGAGAAGAGAGATCAACGGTCTTGTTTGCTTAGATTAGGGTTGAGGGGGACCGAGAGGGGGGTGGCAAATCCTTTCCATCTGTTCTTGTTTTTCTAAAGGGCTGATGTCAGCGAGCAGTTTAAAATGGCTAAAATTCACCACTCAGAACAAGGACAGAAAACGGTCCTCGACATGACATCAGTTTACAGGTCTGTAAGTTCACACTGATCTCCTCAGGGAATTTGTGAAAAAGTCCCAAATGGGGCAGGAAGTATTGCAAAATGCCATTTGATTCAAGTAGAAATGATTTCTATCAACAGCCAGGGGCATTTTCTTGGGTGACACTTACTAAATTTTAAGAAAAAGCACTTAACTGTTGCCAACTAAAAGAATTTCTTCTTTTTCTTAATTAAATGATGAGACGGTGTGTCATCAGAAAGCGAGGCCTGTGAGACCTCAGGGAACCAGGGATGCAGGGCCAGGATGAACTGTCATAACATTTCCAGTTTCTAGGGGTGATTATCATGACTACTTTAATCTTTCTGTCCACATTATATATTGTGTACTTTAAAATTTTGTCCTTAAACTTAAACATTATGTATTGAGTTTTTATTGCTACTCCCTAGGTTACTTTTCACATTGTTTCTTTTTTTACAATTTATAAGGAACTTTCAAAGATATTATTCCACCTGAACTGCACAGTAACACTATGAAGTAGGCGTAACTGAAATAAATCATACCCATTTTACAGCTGAGGAAATTGAGTCCCAGAAAGATAAAGAAAAATTCCTATAGTAAATCATTAATCACCCCATTCATTCATGCAACAAGTATTTATGGAGCATGCACTCTGCTAGATGCCTAATCACATTACATGGGTCGTGTGGTAAAGCAGTGTGGTTAGAAGAACATGCTCGATTGCAGGGAGATCAGGACTTAATCAAAATTTTCTATCCGTTAATGATGCTTTCTCAATTTCAGTACTACTAACATTTGGGAATGGATACTTCTTTGTGGTAGGGCCTGTACTATTCATTGTCGGATGTTTAGCAGCACACCTGGCCTCAACCCAGTAGCACCCTTTCTCCTGTTGTGATAACCCAAAATATCTCTAGACCTTGGGAAATGTCTGGGGGAGTGGAGGGAGGAAATTGCTTCCCTTGAGAATCACTGAGCTAACTGAATTTTGTGAGCCTCAGTTTCTCATCTCTAAAATGGGCATAACAGTTTCTGCCTAACAGCATTGTTGTAGCTGCTGAATTGATTGGAAGTGGTAAGTGTGAGATGCTGTTGTATTACATTACCAGTCTTACTCAGGGCATCCAATATCTACAAAGTGCCTACTTACTATGTGCCACTGCGAACAGGTAGGTGGAGGCACACTCAGGCCTCAAACTCAGGTCTCAATCTCCCATAGAGGGCTCCATCTGCTTTGCCAGCTACCGACTCTTACAGCCACTCCGCTATCCAAGAGGCTCATTTTGTTCTTGCTCTTACCATCTGTAAACACCTTCCTGTCCTAGTCTGTGGTCATCTCTTGTCACCCAAATTGTAAGGAAGCTCTCAGGTTTTGAAAAGGCTCTTCTCAGGCTGACCTCTTAGAAATTGCCATACTCAGAGGTTCTGTGTCACCTCGCTCCCTGTTCTCACCAGCAACCCACACGATGGCTCACAAAGCCCTCAGCATGCCTGAGTGGCAGAAGGGATTCAGGAGACAGTAACCCACTGTCCCCGGGGTGTCTGTGGTCACAGTGAGGAATGATGCTGGAAGAGAGGAAGAGGGTGGATTGGGCTGACACTGTCAGCAATTTTCTCCGGATGTGTCCCAGAAAAAAAAAAGTCTTTCCAGAATGTGAATAAGAATAACAGTGTGACAATGATTCTTCTTTTGACTTTCTTTGTTACTAGACTATGATTTGACAGCTTTCTAGAGTTTTAATGATACTTATTTGTAAAAAATTTTCTTAGTTCTAACAATGAGTGTATGTTGAATAAGGAGTGGCTGATGTTTTATTTCCTCCAACCAGGAAAGTGTTTTCTGCAGGTGAAACAGTGCAATTAATTTTTCCATGCTGCACCTGAGCTAAAAAAAATGCATTCCTTCATTACATTTTTTTTCTGTTATGACCTTAGGTGGCTTATAAACACTTTCCCTATAAAAGGAAATGTGAATCTAAAGAGACTGTACATGATGAACTTTACAATCATAATGTAAACATAATCGAGAGATAGTGCCAAGAGAAGAGAATGTCATCTTGAGATAATGACCTTCGACTACTGTAAAAGTGTGGAAGGAGAAGCAAACCAACATCCAGAAATACAGGCTGGGTGTCAGCCAAGACCTTCCCTTGAATGCCGGTGTCCTGGAGCTCCCTGAATGATAACTGAATTCTTCCTTTATAAAATGTAGTCAATTCTCCAGCATTCTCCATGGGGTGGGGGCTGTTGTAGGGCATAAAAAAATTAATTTGTATTTGGATGACATGTTTGTAAAACATTTTGGACACAAGAGTACTTGATATTATAGAATTTCTTTCTGCCAAGTATCCCAAATTTATCAGATCCAGTCTCATCTTTCTAAGCCTTAGGTTTTGCTTCTGGTTGATAAATCAATTCATCAGCAATGTGCTAATAGCTTCCTATCTTTCCCAGGTGACACATTTCCTTTTTAACAGCTGGAAAAGTTTTTAAAAAGAAGTCGCTCCTGAGATGGGAGAATGGATAAGATTTCCAAAGGTGGCAAAGAGAGATGAGGTGGGGGAGCAATCTAGTTGGAGGAAATAGCACAAGTGAAAAATGGTGGAGGAGAACCCACGGCATGTTTAGAAGGATCATGACTAGTCTGGTTTGGACACAGGGCAAAACTGCAAAGGAGCAGTGTGCATTTTAGCAGGGAAGAGTACTGATTCTTCTCTAGACCAGAGTCCCAAACAGGTATCATGTGTACCATGTTTGGAGGGAAGATGTGTTTAATTATTCTATGCAGTATATGTATTTATTAATTGAGATTTTTTGTTTTTCTTGACATTGTGGAAGATCTATCCACAGTGCTGATGCTGGAGCTGGTTTGCTGCCCCTGTTAAGTGGGGTATTCACTCTCCAGTTGATCATAGTCTCCACCATGCTCTGGTATCTTCATCAGAAAATGAGAAAAAAAGGAAGAAGTGGTTTATTGTTGAGGTTTTCTTGTGGTAGAGAATCATAATCTCCAAGAAAATGCATGGTTGCATTGTGTTTTGTTCTTGGACGGTGGGTCCTAAAAAATAAAGTTGACTTTACTTACATCAAGTTTACTTTATTCATTTCTGTTAACTCTGTCAGCATTTGAGATCATGAGCCCTGATCTAGATAGGGGAAGACTTTGAAAGGGTTTTGGGACAGTGAGAGACATCATCACAGTTATATCTCAGTTTAGGCATGAGCAACCACACCAGATGAAGAAGGAAGGGTGCTCAGAGACTGGAATTAGCAGGCTCGGATCAGAACCAGGTGAGTAGCAGTAGCAATGGGTTAGGACAGAGTGACTCAGCTGTAGGAGTGAGAGGGACGGCATTCTGAGGATTTATTCTGGCCTCCTGAGTGTATGACAAGCTTGAAGCTCTACCTTGGATGGGCAGCAAGAGCAACAGACATAACCTAAACATCTGTACCCTCATAATATGCTGAAATAATAAAAAAAGGAAATTGGAAACTGGAAGAAGGAACCAGTATGTTGAGGCAAGTGATGAGTTCATTTTGGATATGTCGAATGGAGGATGTGGGGCATATTAGTTGGAAATGTGAGATTAGGGCACAATAGAGAGACAGAGGCAAGGGGGAGGGCAGTGTGAACCATCTGAATGGAAAAGGCAGGATGCTGATGTTGCTGAGGCTAAGAGACTGCAGAGAGAGGGTGGAGGTCCATGTGAGAACCATGGGGAGAGCTACATTCAGGAGCCATGAGGAGGCCATGAAGGAGTCAGAGAAGGAACAAGCAGAGCGGAGGAGGAAACCCAAAAGAGCAAAGCGTAAGGGAGCCAGGGACAAGGGAAGCGGGAGACCGAAGGAAGTGGCCAGCAGAGCCAGTGCTGTGGACTGAGGCTGCACCGCTGAATTTAAATGACTCTGTGGGGGCAATGCCAGATTTTGGGGGGTAAAGAACAGAGTTGAGGAACAATCTATATTAATGAATCTATTCAATACGTTACATAAAAGCTTAATCACCCGGTTTCTGACTATGAGAAGATGGGACGTGAAAAGTGAGTATAGAGAGAAAATGATCAGAGTTATTTTAAACAATCCAAGTCATCTATTAGAATGTGCTTGCAGAGAAGAATCAGTCCTCGTTGTCTTGGGTGATATTCAAAGTCAGGCATTACCCACTTGATAGTTTTAGACTGAGAAAACCTGTTTGGGGCTGCGTATGGATGTGTGGCTTTTTGTTGTAGAAATCCACCCTGCCGTTTTGTCGTCAATCATTCGAACGTCTCAAACCACTCTCGCACCTCTGCACAGCACAGAGTGCAACCTCTCTGGTGGAAATCGGCTTTTTCTTGCGCATGGTACAGTAGTGTTCTTTCCTTCTGGAAATGGTCACTGCTTCACTGCTTTTCTTTTCATGAACTGCCACTCCCTAATTCCACCTTGTTCTGATGGAATGGCAATCCCGAGCAAGGCACGACCTTCTGCCCACTGTCCCCATCCTTCTACCTAGGCCAAACCTGGGCATAAGAAACAACGAAGCCGATCAGACATTCTCTTGAGAACCATGATCCCAAGGAGAGGAATGCAAGGACAGAATTAAGTTGGACTTGATTAATTCAGAGGGCAGATGCTGCCTGAATGTATCTGCTGCTGTTACCCTTGGAGCTGCCCTGTTCCTGTCTTTCCCAAGATCTGATTGCTTAACTGTTTCTTTTAAAAAAAATGCTTTTGTTTAAGTTAATTGGAATCAATTTAAGTTATTTGCTACCCAAGTATTCACACTGCCTATATCTATTTTGGGAGATGCCATTGATGAATTTTACTGGTGATATGATGCGGGAGCTCAAAATGAGTGACCTGGAGATTTGCTTGGTTTAACTATGAACATTATTTGGAAATATCATCATTAACATGAACTCCCAGTGCAAATGTTCCTTGGGATACCCTCCTATTGTCTCTGTGGCAGCTGGACCAGTGTCTGCTCTTCACAGCTATGGTCCTAGTGCTCAGAAAAGAGCCTGGCACACAGTAGGTGCTCATTAAATGGACGAGTGACTAGGTTCAGGAGTAGACCCTCACTGCCATCATGGAAGCTACGTAGAACTTTGCATTTTCTTCCTCATAAACTCCTCTAAGGTGAACAGCAAGCTCCTTTCTTTGAGAACAGGAGACTGCAAGTGAGTCACCAAGTAACTTTCCAAGGCCACGGGGGAAGTCCATGCCTGATTTGGCAATAAAATGCGGCAGTTCCATTCTTATCTCTGTATAAATTACAAAGAAGCACCTGGGCTGTCCCTCTGTTCACTGCAGCACAGTGGAAAGCAGACTTCCGCCCACCAAATTCTGTTTGGTACCTACCGGCCTTGCTCAGTCCTGGATCTTAGAAACCTAAATTAATGGTTAGGCTGCATTGTTCCGAGAGTCTGAGAGAGGGGTGAGGAGGAGAACGCCCCCTGCCTAGTCACGGAGTCTCATAAAGTTACCGTCACCTGCACACAGAAGAAAACACACCTCAACAATGACCCTGTCCACTCTGTGGCATTTACCCAAAGGATTCAAAATCTATGTCCATACAAAAACCTGCACATAGATGTTTATAGCAGGTTCATTTTTAATTGCCAAAACTTGGAGGCAAACAAGACATCCCTCAGTAGGTGAATGGATACATCGTGGTACATCCAGACAATGGAATATTATGCATCATGAAAAAGAAGTGAGCTATCAAGCCTTGAAAAGACAAGGAGAAACCTTAAATGCATATTACTGAGTAGAAAAGAGCCAATCTGGAAAGGCTACATCCTGTATGACTCCAACAATATGATACTCTGGAAAGGACAAAACTATGGAGACTGTAAAAAAAAATCAGTGGTTGCCAGGGGTTGCAGGGAGGGAGGGGTGAAAATGCGGAGCACAGGGAATTTTTTTTAGGGTACTACCCTGTATGATACATGTCATTACACATTTGTCCAGACCCATAGAATGTACAACACCAAGAGTGAACCCTAATGTAAACTATGGACTTTGGGGGATGATGTGTCAACATAAGTTCATCAACTGTAACAAATGCACCACTCAGGTGGGCGATGCTGATAGTGGGGGAGGCTGTGTATGTGTGGGGGGAGGGGGAATCGGGGAAATATCTGTACTTCCTGCTCAATTTTGTTGTGAATCTAAGATTGCTCTAAAAAACAAGATCTATTAAAAAAATGATTCTTCCAAAGGCATTCAGTAATGGTACTGCCTCTCCTGAAGGTCCCTGGGTTAAGACAGTAAATGAATAGACAGCATGTGTTCCTTTTGGTAACGTGGTCTTCTCTTATGAAATGCATTTATAACTCTAGATGCATGTGATTTTCCTGTGGAAACATTGTCTGCCATCTAAAATTTTTAATATCACAGTCTTTACAAAACCTTTTAAAATATAGATGGTGGTATTTTAGAGCAACTCCTCAAATGCTGATCTATATCAGAACTGCCTCGGAGTTTATAAAAAAAAAAATATAGCTACTCAGAACTCACCCCAATGCTTTGGATTAGAATTTCAAGGGGATAGGATACCAGTCCCTGCATTTTTACCCCACTTCCAAGGTAATTCTTATGTTCAACAAAGGAGAAGAACTGCTGACATGAAAGGAACCGTCTAATCCAGAGAAAGCAAATATCTGCCATACTTATACTTATCACTACAGTTTTCTCCTGCACTGCAGCAGACATCACTAATTCATCTGCACTGCACTTTCCCATGGAGCCTTGAAATTGCAACCCACAACTGCTACTTGACCAGAGTTGGCTCAGGAGACAAAGCTATTTCTTGGCCCAGGAGATAAAACCTGTATTTAGATTGTCTAACCTTTTGGAAATGGGTTGGAACCCATAAGCACACATCTTGTTGGTCTATTGCACACCTAAATCTGAGCCTGCACCAGATTTCAGAAGGATGTCATTCCTTTCAACTCCCACTATCATCATTCTAGCCCAAGCCATCATCGTTGTCCACCAGGATGGTTCCAATAGCATTCTACCTGGTCTCCCTGCTCTGATGATGTTTGTCCTTTGTAACACACACACAGCCTGAATAAGTTTTTTCTTTAATAAAATAAAATCTGCTGTTTTTTAAATTAGGACTATATTGAATTTATAGATTAATTCAGGGAGAGTTGACATCTTTATTATGTAGAGAAGATCATGTCATTCCCATACTTAAAAAAACCATCCAGGTCTCTTCTCATTTGTTTCTAGAATAATTATGGCCAAATAATTAGGTGATTTGGTTTTTACTAACCTCTCTAATATCATTTCTCATTTTGAGTCACTCTCTTTCTTTTTTTTTCCTTGAACATTTTCCCTATTTCTTGAGCATCAAGTTTTTCCCCACCCCAGAGTCTCTACAATTTTTCCTCCCTCTTGCCAGGAACGCTCAGTCCTTCCCTATTTCTGTACTAGCTCCTGCCTCTCCTTCAGGCCTCAGCTTCAACCCCCTTCCTGCAAGGGGTCCCTCCTGACCATTTTCTCTAAAGCGGTGCTCGTTGTCCCCACCCGCTACTCCTTGCCATAGCTCTCTGTTCATTTCCTTCACGGTCCTTCTGACAGCCATGCTTATTTTTTGTATCTATTTGTTCACTTTTTAATTGTCTGTTCCTTACCCTGGGCTGTCAGTGAGACTACAACAAGGACAGGGCACTAGCTGTCATGCTTATCTATCGTATCCCCAGGACCTGGCATCGTGCTGGGCACAGAGCAGATTCCCAATACATATTTGATGGATAAATGAATGGGAAATACCTTAAATTTCATTTTCTTCCATTTTTACCACCAGGATGAGCTAACAATAGAATTTTTGAGTTTCTTCATTTGCCATTTATCACCATGCCTGCTAAGTTTACGTTCACTAGTTCTAACATATTTCATCTGTGTTTCACGTGAAGGTCCACCAAAGGGCAAGCACAGCAACAGAGGCCATCATAAATCAGGTGGATGGATGACATGTTCTGTTAGTGCCAGTCAGTCTCTCCCCCTGGCCACCATAGCACTTGTACAGAGTGGCCATGGCGGTAGGGAGAGAAGCAACACATGGGCTTAACATGGACTTCCCCTCCCCAAGGCTGGCCCACCTAATGCCACTGCTGAGTGCCTAATCTGGCAACTGCAGAGACCAACACTGAGTCCTTAATAATGGCACAAGGTCCTGGGCCAGCAGCCGATCATCTGGTGGCTGGTTGATAACCAGACCCCTTCCATCAAGGAGGGCACAGAAATCAGTCCTCATTGTAATAGTCTAGATATGGATTTGTCTTCCTGGCCTTAAGTGATTCTGCCAGCACTATCTTTTGTGGACTCACAGAATGCCGACCTACTGCCAGAGCATTCTGCACAGAATTGCATCTGATCAAGAAACTGATTTCACAGAAAAGGAAGTACATCACTGGGCTTCTGTCTATAGAATTAACAGGTCTTACCCCTTCACCTGGAAGGAACTGGCCTAGCCTAGAGGCAGAATGGTTTACTGTAGACTCAATTGTGTTGCTGGTTAGGAGATAGCACTCTAAAAAAATAGGGCTCTATCTTACAGGATGGAGTGGATGCTTTCAATCAGAGAATAATATGGTGCCGTCTTCACTGGCACCGGAATTCAAGCCTCCAGGAATCAAGGGTGAAAGAGGGGATGTCTACTCTCACTGTTAGTCCTATAAGCCACTCACAGAATATTGTCTTCCTGTCCTGTAGCTTTGAGCTCTGCTAGTCTGGTCTTTAGTTTTTCCTTCCCCTCATTATTTTATGCAAGTTTCGTTAAAGGTTAAACTTACAGTTTAGTCTTTAGACAACAGAAAACTCAGATGTGACTACGAGTTTTAAGGAATTAACAGAACCCAGAGATGGCGATGATGATTGCTGGGATTTTGCATCCCCTCATTTCAGGGAGAGCGAGAGAATGTTTTCATTTGCACAAGGGACAGTTGCATCTTGTGAGGTGGAAACAGTTGTTTTGTCGCTGCATGGGAATTCAAATATGCAGAGAAGGTTATGTTGGGCTGTTTAACAGCCAAAGAGGTGAACTGGGCCAGTCATTAAGTTACTGTCTCTCGGTTACGAACCCATCCTTCTATATTTGGCTGTGTGATGCTGGGGCTAGGACTCTGCGAACCATGCTTCTGCTGGGCTCTGCCACTAAGGGGTGCTACGGGGAAGCTGTAGGGTGGAAGAGGGAGAAGGTGCTTCATTCCTTCTTGTTTGCTTCCTCTGCACCCCGGCGACAAGGTCTTCCTCCTGCAGCAGCAGCGTCTTCCCTCAGCAGCAGCTGACTCCAGTTTGCAACATTTTCAGCACTTGCAGGGCCAAGCTCATCACACCTCCCTCAGCACCCTCCGCAGAGGTCTGGGTGTCAGCCTCGTAGGGCTCTGTGTCTGAGCTCAGAGGCACCAGCATCAGCGCCCAGCGTTCCTCTCAGAGGTCTGAGTTTTCATTCTGTGTGCCCCACTCTCCCTTCAGCTTCTACGTTTGAATATTTCCAACCCATTCCTTTTGTTCCCTCAATTCTAGGGGATGGTGGCTGCTTCCTATGGTTGCAGCCTATGTGCTCCAAAGTTCTCTTTTTACCTTTGTAAGTACATAGTTAACAACCTTATGAATACTTAACAATCCGTTATATTAGACCTTCTCTGCTCAAATAGCTGGACTGGCTTCTGTCTCCTGGCTGGCCCTCACTGATCCAGGCAGACAGGACAACAGCAGAGGGTGCTGCTGTAGCCTCACAGAACTGTTCACAGGGGAGGTGACACAGCAAGGGCATGGTGTGCTGACAAACAAAGCCGAGTCACTTATCCGACAGGCAATGCAAAACAATATGGAGATGGGTGTGAAATCCCTATTCATGACGGTGAAGATGTTCTGTGGCAAGGGAGGGAAAACAGAAGGCAGAATGGCCTGTATTGTCAGTGATGCACTTCAAACTAAGGGCTGCACCTTGCATCTCTGCCTTCTAGTGGTCCGGAGAGGCCTCCCCACCAATCAGGGGACACAGAGCTGGCTGAGCAGAATAGGACTATTTGCATAGGAGGACGTTCTGACCGATAATATTCCTAGCGCACCCCTCACTGACATCCTGGAATGTGAAAATTGACCTTCTATGATAACGCCTGACATAGGTACAGTGCTTTCGAGTTTATAACACATATTCACAAATCATCTGATTCAATCCTTACAAGAACCTCAAGAGATATAGCAAGGCAGTCAGTGTACAAGCACTGGAGACACAAAGACTTGAGTTCACATCTTGGCTCAATCACTTCCTAGCTATGGGATCTTGAGCAAGTTACTTAAATACCTTGGGCCTTACTTTCTTCTTTTTCAAAATGGACACTCTAGCATCACCCACTTTACAGGTCTGTTGTCCTAGGTGAGAGACAGGAAGTATAGTTCAGAGAGAGGAAGTACCCAAAACACTTGGCATATTGCCTCGTACAATAAATGTTCAGAAATGTTTGTCGTTGTTTCATGAATGAGAAAAGAGGGACCTGGAGAGATGGATTCATTTGCCCAAAGTCACTACGTGATGAATGCAGGCCCTGCACTTGTCTTTGCGCTCCGGTTTCTTCACACTTTTCATCAGTGACACCATTCTTCTGGAAGCCCTCCGTGAGGTCCAGGACTCTGGCCTGCCCAGCTACGTCCTGTGCAGGCAGCATCTCACACTCAGTTTGTGCTGGGTGAATACCTGCTCAAACGTGTCTTCCTGGGACCCACCCTCCTGGTAAATATCAGCTGGTCCTGGCACTGACACTCAAGGTGGGTGTGATTCAGGACTTCTTTTCTTTACCCCATGAGGCCTCAGTTTTCTCAGGTAGAGTCATCACCTCCCACATCAGTGGTTCTTCTTAATTCTAACATCCTAGCTGTGCTTTGGCATCACCTGCGGAGTCCTTTTTTTAAAAAATACTGATATCTGGATTCTCACCCCAGAGATTCTAATTTAGTTGAACTAATGTGTGATCTAGACATTGGTCATTAAGAAAAAAATCCTTTTGAGTCTACTATAAAGCCAGAATTGAGAAACATTGTTCCAGGTCAGGGGTTGACAGATTGTAGCCCATGGGTCAAATATGACTGATGGCCTGTTTTTGTAAATAAAGTTTTATTGGAACACAGACACACCTGTTTGTTTACACATTGTCTATGGCTGCTTTTGAGCTATAACAGCAGAGTTGAGTAGTTGGGACATAGACCATATTGCCTGCAAAGCCTAACATATTTATTAACTGACCCTTTATATTAATAGAAAAAATTTGCCAACCCCTGTTCTACAAATGTGTATGAACTCTATGAGTCTTCAATGTCTACCGTATAATGAATCTACAATTCCTACCTGATAAATTGAATAACATATACAACCTACAGAAGTGGCTTTCAAACTTTATAGACTACAACCTATAGTAAGAAATATATCTTACATCTGTGGTGGTTTTAAAAGTAAGTCTACAAAATAGCCAATGAACATATGAAGAAATGCTCAACAACACTAATCATCAGGGAAGTGCAACTTAAAACCACAATGAGACATCACCTTGTGCCTGTCAGAATGGATACTATTAAAAAGCTAGAAAACAACAGATGCTCGTGTGGATGCAGAAAGAAAGGAATGCTTATATACTGCTGGTAGGACTTCAAATTAGTATAACCCACATGGAAAACAGTATGGAGTTTCCTCAAAGGAATAAATGTAGACTTACCATTCAACCCAGCAATCCCACTACTGGGTACCTACTCAAAGGAAAAGAAGTAATTTTATCAAAGAGACGCCTGTACTCAAATGTTTATTTCAGCACAATTCACAATTGCAAAGACGTAGAATCGACCTAAGTGCCCACCAATTCATGAGTGGATTAACAAAATGCGGTGTAATACACACACACACACACACACACACACACATACACACCATGGAGTACTACTCAGCCATAAAAAGGAATGAGATGATGTCTTTTTCAATAACTTGGATGGAACTGGAGACCATTATCCTAAGAGAAATATGTCAGAAATGGAAAAACAAACACCACTATGTCACAAACCATCACTTAGAAGCATATCACCAAGTCCAGCCCCTACTCAAGGGAAGAAGAATTAAGCTCCACCTCTTAAAGGGAAGACTTTCAAAGGCTTTATAGACATATATTTTGCTTTTATTATTTTTTTAATTTCAAAAAAGGTGTATAAATGTTTTTATTACATGGATACTTTTTATAATGCTTAAGTCAGGGCTTTTAGTGTGCCCATCACCCATCGTTCATTGTACTCAATAGTACTCCCCTCTCCCCCTTCCTGATTTCCTATGACCTCTACGTGTCTTTGTGCCCATGTGTGCCCATTGATTAGTTCCCAACTATTAGAGAGTAGGCAGTCTGAGATCTGGGTGCCAGCAAAGTTGGGTTCTGGTGAGGGCCCTCTTCTGTGTCTCAGACTACCAACTTCTACTTGTATCCTCACGTGATGGAAAGAGAGTGAGAATGCTCACTGCTCTCTAGAGTTTCTTTAATAAGGGCACCAATTACATTCATGATGGCTCCGCCTTCATGACCTAATTATCTCCCAATGGCTCCACCTCCTAATACCATCACATTAGGTGGAAGGATTTCAATGTATGAATCCTGAGGTGGGGGGGATACATTCAGCCCCAAACAAAAACCCTTAGTTGGATCCCGGAAAGGGCAGTCTCACCCACATTATTCTTCTAAGACAAGAGAGAGCAGCTATTTCGGGAAATAGTCATTATTGCCAGTGTTGGTGGTAGTGGGGAGCGGGTCCAGGGTGAGAAGATCTCATTACAGGGACCTGGGGCCAGCACACTTAAAGGTTGCAGGCATGGATACAACGTGGATAGAAACACCGTTCTTGGACTATGACAGGGAACCCTGTGACCACTGGAGTCTCTTCAAAAAGCCTGAGGGCAAAGGACGCTTGGAAAAGATGCCCTGCTCGCCATCTGATTTCACAGCAGGCACCTGCAGGCGCACACCTGTGGACACTGCTTCCGGGCACAGATGCAGTTCAAAACAGCATGCCTTACAAACCAACCAAGAACTAGATATAGCCTCCTGTTCCCTGGAAGATGATGGTTTGTTTATTTATCCAGAGATTCGCTCATTCATGAAAACATTTGACTGCCTATTATAAAGCCAAAGGCTGTGGAAGACACAAAAATAAATAAAATACGGTCTCTGTCTTCAAGGAGCATGGAGACCACAGCCTAAGTGGCCAGGCACAGTGCTGTGGGCTTAGTCGGCCAGAGGAGGAATGACAGTGCTCGGCCTGGGGAGCTCCAGACGGTGCACAGAGAAGGGGAGAGTGGAAGACTAGTTGAGTGGTATTATCAAGGAATCGATGGATGGGTGATGATGGGGACAGAGAGAAGGGAATAAACATGAAACTTATGGACTTTAGAGTACCTGGTCACTGACTGCATGGAAGCAAAGGAATTGCTAGAGTTATACGGACGATTTTGAAGTCTGTTTTGGCAATCTCTGTCCGAAAGAACGCTCTGCAGTGGTGGCAATACTATATCTACATTGTTTGGTATGGCAGCTACTAGTCACATATGACTATGGAACATTAGTGCAAGTGTAGAATTAAACTTGTATATAATTTTAATTAATTGAAAGTTAAATCAGCTACCTATGGCTGGGGGTTACCATTCTGGAGAGCAGAGTTCTGCAGTTAAGTACTTTATACGAACTATTTCATTTAATTCTCATAATGATCCTGTGTAGTAGGTATCACCATTGGCCCCGTTTCTTGGATGAGGAAGTTGAGGCACAGAGAGGTGAAGTCACTTGCCCAGCATGACACAGCCAGTACGTGGGATCTAAGCTGAGACCTCCTGGCCCCAGAGCCCACATTCTCTACTGCTCCATTATCATGTCATAATTCTGTTCACACACGTCTTCTTACTGAGATGAGCACCATTATATAACAAACATTTTATTAAAAGCTTGTGAGATTTGGACAGAATTATTTCAAGGTATTAAGGCAGCTGGCTCTTTAAATCAATTCACCTGTGAATATCCTGATGCAAATCTTTGGTAAATCTATAGGAATTTACTCGGGACAGTTCACACCGACAACTGAATGACCCTATTTAAGGAATTTTGGGAAAGTATTAAACTCCTTAAGGCACTCCAAATCTTTTTCTACTAAAAGTCATTTAATCCAAGGAGGGAGCTCTTGATAGAAATGGAGAATGGTCCTATAGTTAACCTAAGGAAAATCACGGGACATTTTTTAACTTTCAGTATAGGGAACTGACACTAGAGCTCACAGCTGGGGACCCTGCTGTGTAGATTTGAGAAAGCTTCTGGGAACACAGTCCTCAACTGTGGCCGACATTTGGCCTGTCCCACCAGGAAGCTAAAATTGAATTCTAATGCCAATTTTTTCTTCAGTGGGATTAATGGCAAGTTGAAGAGAGAAATTTTAAAAGCGGCATGCCCTAGGGAGGGAGTTGGAATGAATTACGGGGGCCTCTAAAATAGATTTGAACCAGTGCCTCCTAGGGTAATGTGACACAGCCACGGGAGACCAGCAAAGGTCATATAATGTGTTGCTTCAAGATGACAAGCAGGCAAATCATGCTGAGATGAAAAGTCTGGTTGTGTTCTTCCTTAGTTGCAAAAGGTGCAATTTTGAAAGATGAGTCAAGACTCCCAGTGAGACAGCTGGTGTATAACACACAACGTTCAATGCAATGTTGACCCATCTTCATGGCAGAGCACGTTCCTCTGCAAGTTCCCTCATCTGGAATGGAGTGTGGTGAATGAATCCCTGGGAACACAGAGAATTTATAGCTAAGCAACAGCAGGTCGTCATGTTGCAGGACTTAACTATGACATCCATCCATGTTTTGGGCGCTAGGTACTCCATGTTGGCAAGATTTTAGCTACTAGGGACATAGCAATGAATGAGTCAAGCAAAGTCTCTGCTTACTTGGACCTTGCATTCTATTTGGGGGGGAAGGAAGGCAATAAACAAAAACATTAAACCAAGAAGACAATTTTAGATAACTACATCTGTGTTGCAGTAAATAAAGTAGGATGCTACGCTATGATACAGTGGTTTAGTTGTGTAGGGGCATTACTGCTGGCCTGATTGATGAAAGGTAACTTCATTCTGTACTCTTAGAGAATATTCCTTCCCTCCTTTCCGAATCTGTTTCACCAGTAGCCCTGGTAAATTGTAGCTGTGAGAAGCTCGTCCGTGTTGTACTCATGAGTATAAATTTGGCTTTTGTTTAGTTCATCCTATTGCTCACATATGATTTAAGGACATCTAAGGAAATTGCTGGTATTCTCTGGGGTTCTACTTATTTCTACTACCATTTTATTTGTTCACTTTTTTGCCCCTATCTAGAATCCTTATTTGGTCTTCCTTTTACCTGGCAGGCTTCCTTTCTTCTGCCCACTCTGCATTAGACTTACTGCTAACGATGATGGATTTCCCATATTATAACTAAAGTTATCATCATTGACAGTGCTGGAGATTATTTAGGATGGCTTCTTTCTCTTGTACGAAGTGAATAACATCAGCTGGACATAGCACTCCTGAATGTATAAAAAGGTACCACACAATGAGATATCACTTATCTCCAGTGAGATTGGCCTTTATCAAAAAGTCCCAAAACAATATATGTTGGCATGGATGCGGAGAGACAGGAACACTCATACACTGCTGGTGGGACTGCAAACTAGTGCAACCTCTGTGGAAAGCAATATGGAGATACCTTAAAGAGATCCAAGTAGAAGTACCATTTGATCCAGCAATTCCATTACTGGGCATCTACCCAAAAGAACAAATGATACTCTATAAGAAAAAAACCTGCACCCAAATGTTTATAGCAGCACAATTCACAATTGCAAAGATGTGGTAACAACCC
>CAUYSK010117700.1:0-16791 GCA_963575035.1 Avahi laniger
CCCAGCTACTCGGGAGGCTGAGGCAGAAGGATCGCTTGAGCCCAGGAGTTTGAGGTTGCTGTGAGCTAGGCTGACGCCACGGCACTCACTCTAGCCCGGGCAAAAGAGTGAGACTCTGTCTCAAAAAAAAAAAAAAAAAAAAAAAAAGAAATTGGAGGTCTGATAGATAATTTGTAATTACTGTTTCTGGGTAGAATTGTAACCAACACAATGTTTCTAGAAGAAACACTGTTATAGTTATTTGCCCATAGAACTGCATTGATTAGTCCTGAAAAAGGGATCCCCAGTTAGAGATGTTCACTGTTAAATCCCCAAAACTGAGAGATCAAAATTCGTCTAAATCTCCCCCTAGAAACACAAAATTGTTTCTGCACACTCTCTCCAGATAGGTAACAAAGGCATGGGTTTGGAGTATTTAATAGGATTGAGTATATTCTGAAACCTGAAGTCTTTTCATGTTTACTTTCCCCTTGTGATAGATGAAGACTGGGGAAGTACATGGACGGCCATAGCATAAAATTTGGCCCAGAACATCAGAGGTCAGAGTTAGAAGCCCTCATTGGATTTCTAAGTTTCTTAGACTTTTGCGAGGGAATTGTTTTGGAGTTTGGAACAGTCTGAAGCCGCTTGAGGTTTCGTGGGCCACCAGACTTAGTTGATTCCTCAGCTCCAGTCACATGGGGATTCTCCAGGAAACCCTCAGCCCAAACATCATTCATTGATGGAGGGAAATAAATGATTATGTCTGCAGAGCATAGGTCCATAAGAAGGAGAAGGTGACCTTGAAATTAGGAAAGTACCAGTATTCTCAGCCTATTATAGAGAGGGGTCCAACTTTGTTAGTTTTTCTGTGCTGTTACCTATCTGGGTCTAAAGGGTTTATATTTCTAAAATCCTTCTCAGTTTCTTTGGGTGGGGAGTATACTCAAATTATTATTCAAAACATAACACAGCTGTCACCTTTTTTTTCGGAAAGCTCCCCTAACTGCCCCAAATAATCACTTTCTCTTCTTTGCTGCGTGTGTACCAGATACTTCTAATATTGCACCCATGACAGAAAATTATTTGTATTACTTAATGAATAAGTGGAATTGAAATTATATTCCCTGTGATTTAGTATGCAATACAAGTCCTACTTGGCCTTTTTAGTAAAAAAGATAAAAAGACTAATTATGGTACCACATCATTTAGTCGAATAGAGAGTTTGGTTCAATAATTGTTGAATAAATGAATAAATGAATCTGGAGTTGTACATGGAAGACGCACCTATTACTGGAGGTTGGAAGATCTATAATTTGTTCCTCTGATATTTCATTGTTTTGCCATCTTCCTAACTTGTGAATTGGTTGTCCTGAAGCCTGTAATAAGTCTATTGCACCTGGCCACCTGTCCCTCATATTGACTCTGCATTGATGACTCAGGGCCTGTGCCTTCCCTGAGAGCTCTGACATGGTATACAGCTTCTTCTTGAGACCATTTTGTTGGTCTTTGGCTTGGCATCTCAGTAATATTATCTTTGCCAGTCAATGCTATTAGTGTTATTTTCTCCTTAAAGATTCTTCTGCAGTCTCAATGAAGGTATACTTGGTCTTGATATGGACCAAATTAGATGTGGATAATCAAAATTAAGTGTGAAGATTCTATTTCCCTCATTAGTATTTTATTTTTCTTTTAGTTTCTGTAGAAGGCTTTCACTAAATTTGCTTAGACATAGGATATTTGGGATTTAAGAAAGTGTATGCTACCATGTTTTTTTGTTTTGGGATCCAAGCATTATTAGAATGAATTTTTTTTAGTTTTGAGATGATTGAAATTTCTTTTTTTCTTATGGGGGTCAGAATCCTTATATTAAGAGAAAGCTTTTGGCTGGATGTAGTAGCTTATGCCTGTAATCCTAGCACTCTGGGAGGCTGAGGCAGGAGGATCACTTGAGGCCAGGAGTTCGAGACCAGCCTGAGTAACATAGTGAGACCCTATCTCTATAAAAAATAGAAAAATCAACCAGGCGTGGTGGTACGTGCTTATAGTCCCAACTACTTGGAGGATTGAGGCAGGAGGATCCCTTGAGCCTAGAAATTTGAGGTTGCAAGTCAGCTGTGATGACACCATTGCGTTCTAGCCTGGGCAACAGAGCCGAGACCCTGTCTCAAAAAAAGAAAAAAGGGAGGAAGTTTTGCTGTACATGTAATTATGCAGGATATGAATAATTGCTCCTGAAAAAAGTGATAGAAAAAACTGGTTGTCTTTGGTATTCAAGATACAATAAACTCTTCCTAACTTCTGAGTTCTTCTTACTCAGAAGCTTGGTTTTAAGAACAAAGAATAAGGAAGAATCCTCAACCAAGAAAATTTCATTTGTAGTAGGGGCAAATCATGACTTATTCTTTCTAGGAAAAGAGAGGAACAGGTATTGGGAAATCCAAGAGGAGACAAAGCGTATGGTGCAATTAAGCGACTTAGTTTAAGAGAGGTAAGGTAAGAGAGGCTGGGGATAGGTAAACCTAAGCCTTAAAAAAGGAAGCTCAGGATAAGGAAGCTCAGGTATGCATAATGGCTACCCCAGGCGTGAGTTTGGCTTTTATTATAACCCTGAGAGTTGGGCTTGTAAAATAATTACTCTGTGATTTATCCATCCATCCATTCCATTAACATATATTTACTAAACACCTACTGTGTACCTGATACTATTTAAGTACCAGTGACAAGTTGCTCATTCTAATGGGAAAAAGATAATAAACAAAATACCTAGTATACCAGATGGTGACAGATTCTATAGAGAAAAAGAGAAATGTATAAAAAATACTGGGGCTGGTGGAATGAAAGTTTGCAATTTGGGTCATTAGAGGAAGTTTGATAAGGTGATATTGGAGCAGAGACCTCAAGGAAATGTAGGAACAACCCTGTCAACATTGGGGGCAAGGGCATTCCAGACAGAAGAGCAAATGTAAAACCCCTGAGATGCTTGGTGTAGTCAGCCAGTATAACTGGAGTACAGCAAGGAGGGATGGAGTGATAGAAGATCAAGTTGGAGAGATGATGGGGACAAGATTATGCAGGGTCTTGTAAGCCATTAAGGGATTTTACCTCTTCTCTGAGTGATTTGGGAAGCCATCAGAGGAAGAATAGCATTATCTTATATTTGAAAAGAATCACTCTGACTTCTGGTTGAGAATAGACCGAGGAGACTTTACTAAGTAGGGTAAATTCAAGTTAGGCCAACCCCATACGCTTTTAGATTAATTTCTGTCTTGAGACTATGGTGAAAACCAGAAAGGAGAAGTCACTGACTGTGGTAGTAAGAAAGGCCTGAAATGTTTGGATGAAGAGCTGATGAATGCGTGAATGAATGCATTAACGAATGAATCCTTTTAGCAGGCATGTTACGTGCAACGATGCCCGTCTGTTCTTCCCCAGCCCCCAATATGAAGGTGTGTTATTCAAACTGTGTGGAGGGGGAGCCTGAAAAATTTCTAGTAAACAAGGGATCATAAATGGAAGTGAAATGCCTGCTTTTTGCTGCTTACAAAACTATTACAAATTCATTTGTTAAAAATCAAACATTACAGAAATGTGTGATTATAGAAAGTGAATGTCCTCTGCAGAGCCACTGCTCAGAGATAACCAGTGTTAACAATTCGTGTGTGTGTTACCTCCAGAATTTTTCTATACAAATGCATATACATTTCCCCCTTGATTTGTAAAAGGGGGATCATGCCAAATCTGTTCTGCCATTTACTTATTTCACTTATCTTGTTATCATGTGCATCTTTCCATGTTGATATTCTTTTTTACAGTGGCACAGTATTCCAACAATTGGATGTACCATAATTAATTTAACCAGTCCTCTGTGGGTAGAATTTGGATTGTTTTTGCTTTTCTGTTTCACAATGCTGCAGCATCTTTGCATACTTGTACAAGTGTTTCTAGAGGATAAATTTCTAGGAGTGGAATTGCTAGGGCTGAAGAGTATGAGCATTATTAATGGTAAATGAAAATTCATAGTACTCAGTAATTTAAGATGTGTAAAATATTTCCTATTTCTTGTTTTATTTTACTGAACATTATGTCATAGATTTCATAATTTCATAGATTGGGACTCCCAAACCTGGTTTTTTTCCTCCATAGAATCTTAAGTTTCTTAGTAGTAAATTTTCCGACCATTGGGTTTTCTGGAACCTCCTTGTATGAGGAAAACATAGCCTTGTTTCATCGCTGACATTCACTTAGCGGGTTTGGTCCACTTAGTCTTCTGTGTCTTGTTAAATGATTGGGAGAATCCAGGCATCTTTTTCCTCATCAAAAGGCAGTAGCACTTAGATATATAACTTATTTGTCATCAGGGGTGATTAGGCAACCCATTTCTCTCTGGCAATATGGGAGTGAGTATAGGATGGAGGAGAGGTACCATTGCTGGTAATATTTCTCATTTTTGCAGCTCACTTGCCCAACTAGGTTTGTGTCTTTTTGAATTCTGAGTGTGATGCTTGCTCTATTCTCTAAATCAGAAGTTGGCAAACTTTTTCTGTGAAGGGCGAGATAGTAAATATATTAGGTATTGAAGCCCATACTGTCAGTATTGCAACTACTGAATTTCACTGTTACAGCTTGAAAGCAGCCATAGACAATATATAAATGAACGAGAGCATCTGTCTTCCAATAAAACTTTATTTATGGAAACAAAGTTGATTTTCATATAATTTTCACATGCCATAAAAAATTTTTCTGTTGGTGTTTTTCAACTATTTAAAAATATAAAAATTATTCTTAGCTCGTGGGCTGTACAAAAATAGGCAGTGTGCCAGATTTGGCCTGCAGGCTGTAGTTTGCCTGTCACTGTTTTGTATGAACGTGATTTGGAAAAGAATCAAATGTTAGAATAATAGAAGGCATTATGGCTATGAGGGCGCATAAGAGGTGGGTAGTGGATGTGTGGACTTGTTCTCCCTCTGTGCTTTGGACTAGATGCCCTAGTTATTGGCTCTTAAGGGATTCTTTGATGGTTAAGAGCAGGCGTAAGTGCATAAAGAATTTCCTGCATTATCTGCCCTGAAGCAAGATTCTCCAGCCTCACTTTATGTCTGTCTTGGGAATTGCGTGCAAGTGCAGAGGCTTCCCTCGGTTGGGAGGGCATGAGCCTCCAGGTCCTGGAGGGGTATTCTTGACAGGCAGCCTTTCCTCCAGTGCAGGTCAAATTAGCACCTGTTAGGCTGATCTAAATTATTTCTCAGCTCTCTCTCTGGGGCTGAATGGTGTAGAGGGTGCTATGTGCTTTGTATACACACTGAAACATGAAAAGATGTAATCGTTTCAGTCAGCTCAGGGTGTTGGAGCATTCAGGGAACTACAGTGAAATCTGTATATGTGCTGCAAATACATTGGGAACGATTTCCCTTGTACTTATTCTTCCCCCTTCAGATCCCGTTCTCTACTGTATCTGTTCAGAGTCGCAATCTAAAGGGTGCGTTGGAAGTCTTCTGAAGACAATAACACCAGGTGTATGACGTTCTGTTTGCATAATATATTTTGCTTGTTGTAATCAGTGCCAGCCTATTAGAACTGTGCAGGTAGCTTCCCCTTCTCCTCCTGGATTTCTTATGTATTTACTGGGGTGTGGCAGAAGCAGGATACAGTACATCTTATTTCTGTTCCTTCTTAGAAACACTCCTGACAACATGTTTGTGTGAGCAAATTTTGCTTTCATGGGTGGGCCTGAGATTGTAAAATGGTCCTTAGGTATGTTTGGCCCTCAAAATGTTTCTAAAAATTTCAGTTTTTTTCCCTACAAAAATCCACATAGCTGGATTCTATTGAAAAAAAATTAAAGATCTGGCAACACTGGCTCACATTCCCACATAATAACAATCAGCAGGAGTTGACTAGAACAACAGCCCCTTTAATCAAGGCATGGACTTTCTTGATGCCTTCGTCTGCACTATGCTGGCATCATGTTTCCTATTTAAATCTGATTTTGTGTACGTGACCATTACATTAGCTCAAAGAACGTTTTGATGGTCAGATGTAGGTTATGTCCCAAGTGCCCTACCACTTGGCTCCACTTGGGGAGGCACTGGACATTGCATTCCCCTCTCTCCCACCCCACCCATCCTGCCTAATTCACCCACAGGGGCTCTCCTGCCTGCGATAGGGCTGACATGCTGACAGCCCCCTCACCTGAGAAGCTGCCTGATTTTTTAATAGCAACAATTAACAAACTCCTCCTCTGTTTCCAAAGGGGGAAAGTGGAGGTTCCAAGCTTATTTGCTGGATGGGGCTCATTTTAGTGAACAGATCTCTGTTAAGTGAGGTTATGCAGTATGAGAGCAACCTTCTTAGGGACTGTGTAAAATCTTAAGAGAAGAATACCTGCACCTCTCCCTGTGAGCAGAGCACCTTGGACAGAGATGTGGATTCCAGTGAAAAGGCAGCATGACTTGGGTGTCACCGGCCAGGAAATTAAAATCAAGTTAGAGCAGGAGTAGACAATTACAATAATAAAGGAATCAAAGGCTGAAAGTATGATCTTGTCGTGTAAAGAGAATTGCAGCTTGTAACATTGTGTCCTTTTCCTGTGCTGCATGGGGGTACGTGTAAATGTTTTTTCCTCTTCTACTTCTTTTCCTCCCCTACACATGTTCACATAGTTATCCGAGCTTCTATTGCCTCTATCGCCCTGCTGTCCCCTTGGATCATTTCACCTCAGCAAGGTGGCGTTTATCTTTTCCTTTTTGTTCTGTTGGCAGATGTAACTCACCAATCCTTCCTTCCTTCCTTTCGACTAGTCAAATGCAATAGTGAGTGGGGGGAGTAGAACAAGGAGTTCAATCTGTAACTGACTGGGAACAATCAGTTGAAATAACTCACTACCTTCACACCAGCCAACCCTTTTTTTAAATCTCTCTGTGTGTATGTGTGCATGTGTGGTAAAAAACATATAACATAGACTTACTCTTTTAACAGTATTTCACATGTACAGTAGGGTATCATTAACTGTGTGCACATTGTTGTACAATAGATATCTAGAGATTTTTCATCTTGCATGTCCCATTGAATTCCTGTTTTCCCCTTCCCCAAACCCCTAGCAGCCACATTTCTACTTTTGTTTCTGTGAGTCTCATTACTTTAGATATCTCTTATTAGTGTAACCATGCAGTATTTGTATTTTTTGTGATTGGCTTATTTGTCTTAGCATAGTATCCTTAAGGTTCATCCATGTTGTAGCATGTATCAGAATTTCCGTCTTTCTAAGGGCTGAATTATATTCCATTTTATGTATATACCACATTTTCTTCATCCATTTATTTGTCAAGGAACATTTAGGTTGCTTCCACATTTTGGCCATTTTGAGTAGTGCTGCAGTAAACACGAATGTGTACTTATCTCTTTGAAATCCTGTTTTTAGTTCTTTTGGATATATAACCAGAAGTGGAATTGCTGGGTCATATGGTAGTTCTATTTTTAATTGTCTGAGGAACCTCCATACTGTTCCCATGGTGGCTTAACCATTTGCAGTCCTACCAACAGTCTGCAAGTGTGCAAAGCGTCCAATTTCTTCACATCCCTGCCAGCACCTGTTATTTTCTGGTTTTGGTTTTGTTTTTTTTTTTTAAATAGTGGCCATCCTAACTGGTGTGTGGGGATAAGTAATTGTGGTTTTACTTTGCATTTCCCTGATGATTAGTGATGTTGAGCATCTTTTCATATGCGTTTTTTTTTTTTTTTGAGACAGAGTCTTACTCTTTTGCCCGGGCTAGAGTGAGTGCTGTGGCATCAGCCTAGCTCACAGCAACCTCAAACTCCTGGGCTCAAGCAATCCTTTTGCCTCAGCCTCTCGAGTAGCTGGGACTACAGGCCTGTGCCACCATGCCCAGCTAATTTTTTTCTATATATTTTTAGTTGTTCGATTAATTTCTTTGTATTTTTAGTAGAGACAGGGTCTCGCTCTTGCTCAGGCTGGTTTTGAACTCCTGAGCTCAAACAATCCGCCCGCCTCGGCCTCCCAGAGAGCTAGGATTACAGCATGAGCCACCGCGCCCGGCCCTTCATATGCGTTTTCACCATTTGTGTATCATTATTGGAGAAATATGTATTCAAATATTTTGCCTATTGTTTAATGTGGTTACTTTTTTGTTGTCGCTGAGAGGTAGGAGTTCCTTATATTTTGGACATTAAACCCTTACCGATAAATGGTTAGCAAATTTTTTCTCCCATTCCATAGATGGCCTTTTCACTCTGTTCTGTTTCCTTTGCTGCACAGAAGTTTTTAAGTTTGATGCAGTCCCATTTGTCTATTTTTGCTTTTGCCTGTGGTTTTAATGCGTAGGCATAGGCAAATTGGCAGTGATTTCATATCTAAGAAATCACTGTTTCAGGTCCTGTGTTTAGTCTGTAATCTATTTCGAGTTGACTTTTGTATATGATATGAGAGTCCATCTACATTCGTTCGCATGTGGATATCTAGTTTTCCCAGAACCATTTGTTGAAGAGACCATCATTTCCCAATTGTGTAGTCGTTTCACTCTTGTCAAAGATCATTTGACCACATTCCTGAGTGTTTATTTCTGGTCTCTCTATTCTGTTCCATTGATCTATATGACTTCATACCAATACTATATTGTTTTTATTACTGTAGTATAGCTTTGTAATGTTTTGTAATTAGGAAGTGTGAGGCCTTTAGCTTTGTTCTTTTTCTCAAGATTTTTTGGCTATTTAGGGTCCTTTGAAATTCCATATGAATTTTAGGATTTTTTTTCTATTTCTATAAAAAATGCCATTGAAATTTTGATAGGGATTGCCTTGAATCTGTAGATTATAATGGGTAGTATGGATATTTTAATAATATTAATATTAAGACATAATAGTATTAATAAGTTCCTATGAATGTGAGGTGTCTTTGCATTTATTTATATCTCCTTTAATTACTTTGTTCAGTATTTTGTAGTTTTCAGTCAACAAGTCTTTTACCTCCTTCGTTAAATTTATTCCTAAGTATTTTATTCTTTTTGATGCTGTTGTAAATGGGATTATTTTCTTAAATTCCTTTATGGCAGATGTAACCCTTTTGAAACTTAAATCGAGAAGGAACTCTCTTTTTTTCCCTTTAAACTACTCTAATCTTTTGTCTTCCCAGAAGTCCAGCATTCCTTCTTCTCTGCATGCTTTCCTGATTCCTTTTTACCCTTGTTTCGTTTCAGAAAGAATTCAAGTTGAAGCTGGGTTGGTCATTTTCTGTAAGCTCCTTAAAGGCAAAGGACCAGAACTGTCATATTTATTCTAACAGAGTTGCTGAATTTTTAGTCCCTCATAGAGCCAGTAAATTCGGTGGCTATAAGATGGTACTATTTTGGGTGTGATAAGATCAGAGGAAGAGAGATATATATTTCAGAACATATTTATTGTGAGACCTGCAGAAGTGCGTTACGGGTAAACTTTGGAAAACTCTTGGAGCAATAGCTTTGGCCAGTGGTTCTCAAAAAGAACATCAACATCTCTTGGGAACTTGTTAGAAATACAGGTTTCTGGGTCTGCCCCAGGCCTACTGAATCAGTAAGTAGGAGGAAGGGGAAGGCAAGGATGGCAAACTGCCTGTATTTTAAACAAGCTCTCCAGGTGATTCTGTTGTATACTGAAGTTAGAGAATACTGTTTTAGACCATCTAGGAACTCTTCATCCCTCCACGCCCACCCGACCCCCAAAAAACTCTGTAGTATACTAGGAGCATTCTGCATTATTCATTACTTCTTGTTTTTCCTTTTGCCCCTGTGCCATGTGATTCAATGCTGCTTTAACTTTTAGAGTCTCCTTAGGTTTCCCTTTTTCTCTTTTTGTAGTGTATTTTAATAGAAAGTTTTGGAGTTGAGCAACACTGGGTTCAAATCTTGATTCTACTGTGTGACCTACTCAAGGTCACACAGTAAGTAGCCTCTTTGAACTTTGGTTTCCTCAATTGTAAAATTGTTGTTATGAGGGTTAAATGAGATAAAACATCAGTTGCTTTAGGCCGGGCGCGGTGGCTCAAGCCTGTAATTCTAGCACTCTGGGAGGCCGAGGTGGGCGGATCGTTCTGAGCTCGGGAGTTCAAGACCAGCCTGAGCAAGAGCAAGACCCCATCTCTACCAAAAAATAGAAAGAAATTAATTGGACAGCTAAAAAAATATATCTAGAAAAAAATTAGCCGGGCATGGTGGCTCATGCCTGTAGTCCCAGCTACTTGGGAGGCTGAGACAGTAGGATTGCCTGAGCCCAGGAGTTTCAGGTTGCTGTGAGCTAGGCTGACGCCACGGCACTCGCCCCAGGCAAGAGAGTGAGACTCTGTCTCAAAAAAAAAAAAAAAAAAAAAAAGAAACATCAGTTGCTTTTATAAGTTTAGATGCTCAAAAAATATCAGCTTTCTCTCTTTCCCCATCATTCTTCTGCTTTAAAAATAAAAATAAAAAATCATCTCCTTTGCTTGACATACTCCCTGCATGTCATTTTCTTTTCTATATGCTGTTTCTAGACTTCAGGCTTCCTGAAGTATCTGAAAACTCACCATGTAAAATTGACATAAACCAACCCCATAGAAGAGGGAAATGCCTTATAAAGGGAGCTTAAGGCATGACTTGTGATAGGGCTGATGCTAGATACTCCCATTAGTGACTTGTAATAGATACAAAAAGGTTCTATCTTAGAAAGTTCCATGATACAGAAAGTAGTTTGGTCCATAGCAAAGGGGTGGGATATTATCCTCATTTTTCTTGTATTCTTTTACAGTGATTTGTGCAAAAGTAACTTGTTCTTTCTCTTGGTAAGGGAAGGAGCACAAATAGCCTTAGTTTCCCAAGTTCTAGGACTACCTTCTACATTGAAAGGGAGCCACCCAGGACAGAAGTATATTTCAGAAAGATGGAAAGCCTGATTGGGATAGGTACGAAAGAGCAGCAAAGGTTTCTAAATTGACATTGACCTTTCTGACCAATATCGGGACCTTATGCTTTAGACACCATGAGCTAGTTTGCACTTAGTTTTAGTGTTTATGATCTGTTTTCAACTGCCTTTTTGTTTTTTGGGTAGCCAAGGTTGCTTTGAGGAGAGATGTGATTACTTTAGGGCTGTAAGCTAACTTCATGAACTTAATTCTGATGTTGCTGTTGTCCTTAACTTGAAAACTCTACAAGATAAGAAACTATTCCATTTATATATCGATGTATAACAAACCACACACCAAAAGTTGGTGACTTAAAACACCATTTTATTATCTTTCTTGGTTCTTTGAGTAGACTGGACTCAGGAAGTTCTTCTGGTCTTGGTAGGGTTCTCTCTAGAGTCATCTGGAAGCTCAGTTGGGACTGGTGGGCCTCTCTCCCTTTCCATGCAGTCTTGGGGCTCCTGTCTCCATGTGGTTTGACCATCAGAGTAGCTGGACTATAGCAATTTACAGCTTCTAAAAGTAACAATTCTAAGAGGAAGGAAATGGAAGCTGCCAGCCCAGAACTGGCACAGCTTGCTACATTCTCTTGGTTAAAGCAAGTCATAGAGCAGTCTGGGTTCAGTGTAGGAGGTGACCACACAAGGTAAGACTACCAAGAGATTAGTTTCTTTGGGGCCATCTTTGGAGACTGACTACTACAGGGACCTATCTATTTTACATAGTACTGATGTACATAACCAATAGAAGGCACTCAATATTTGTGGTTTGAATCAATGGTTGGATGGATCAACACACAGATTGGTGGTTGGATGGATACCTGTCTGGTCTTGTTGGTTTACTTGGATTGGGCTTATGTGATTCTCAGAACTCAGGTAACCACATTTATCCCTTTACAGTATTCACCCTTCTTCAACACATCTTTCTTTCCGACAAAGCACCTTTTTAGGCATAGTGATTTGAATGGCCAGAGGGCATCATACTCCCTGCAGATATTTTGGGAACTGTAATCCAACTAAGAAAAAAAAATAATGGCCTTGTATTAGACTGTGTACTGGCTACTTGACACATATTCTTTTTTTTTTTTTTTTGAAACAGAGTCTCACTCTTTTGCCTGGGCTAGAGTGCTGTGACGTCATCCTAGCTCACAGCAACCTCAGACTCCTGGGTTCAAGCGATCCTCCTGCCTCAGCCTCCCGAGTAGCTGGGACTACAGGCATGCGCCACCATGCCCGGCTAATTTTTTCTATATGTTTTTAGTTGTCCAATTAATTTCTTTCTAATTTTAGTAGAGACAGGGTCTCACTCTTGCTCAGGCTGGTTTCGAACTCCTGAGCTCAAACAATCCGCCTGCCTCGGCCTCCCAGAGAGCTAGGATTACAGGCGTGAGCCACTGCGCCCGGCCGACACATATTCTTAATAATAATGATCTTGTGAAATAGGGATTTCCCCTCAAATGTAGAAGCTGAGGATAATGAACTTGCCCAAGGTCACACAGCTAGTAAGGAACACAAGATGGAATTTAAACTGTAATCTGTCTGATTGTAAAGCTCAAACACCGAATTTCCTCATATTTTAGTTACACAGGGTTTCTCTTAATTAGTAGAGACCATTAAGATATATAAGAGGGAAAAAAAAGATATATCAGAGGTTTCACAACAGGACCCCTGTTGACATTTGGGTCTGAATAATTCTTTATTGTGGGAGGCTGTCCTATGCATCGTACGATATTTAGTAGTATTCCTAACCTTTACCTACAAGATGCCAGTAGTGCTTCCCAGATGCAACAATCAAAAATGTCTCCAGACATTGCCAAATGTCTCCTGAGGGGAATCCCTCTGCCATTGAAAACCACAGATAAATTATTTTATGATTTACTGTCCTTTGATCTTGCTGGAGGTTTGGTTTGCGGTGTGCTTGTTTTTTAGAGACAGGGCCTTGCTTTATCACCGAGGCTGGAGTGCAGTGGTGCGATCACAGCTTACTGCAACCTGTAATTCCCAGGCTCAGGTGATCCTCCCGTCTCAGCCTTTCCAATAGCTGGGAATACAGGTGTGTGTCACCACACCCTGCAATTTTTTTTTTTTTTTGATGGAGATAGGGTCTCACTATGTTGCCCAAGCTGGTCTGGAACTCCTGTGTGCAAGTGATCCTCCCTCCTCGACCTCCCAGAGTGCTGGGATTACAGGCATGAGCCACTGCACCCAGCCTGTTTTTTATTTTTGTAACATGACATCTCACAAGGAACTGGCAGTGGCTTCATACCATCTTATTCTTATACTAGTTATAATAGTAGTGCCTGGTTCTGGTGGTCTTGAGTCATGCCTTTCTCTCATTGTCTCTCTTCTCTTTTGCCTTGTCTTTCTTCTTTTGTCTCTGATTCCCCTAAATAAAGCACAGCTGGGTTAAGTGGTGTTTGTAAGGACTTACACAGGTATCATTCAGCAGGCATTCAAATCTCTGAAATTATAGCCATTACTGCTAGTAAAAAGAAGGCAATTTACATGTTCTAATTATAGTGGGGGGAATGCATAATTTTTAGCAAGCTGGGAATTAAATGACTTCCAGACTCCACAGAGTTAATCTTCATCAGGGTAGTATTGATTGACATGCCGGAGGATGTTAATGTGTGATTCTTTTTGGGAACGGGGGAGGAGAGTGGAAATTGCAGTCTCTCTCCTAATTGTACATTAGGTGTCACTTATGACAATTTCATGTTGTCTAGACAGAGGGAAATGATGGCGAAATTATTCCTGTAGCGTCAAATGCTGAGTCCAGAAGGAATCAGGATGGTTGCTGAAGTCAAGATCAGGGTCGAAGGACAAATGGCATATCCTCAGAGGTGAATCAGTGAAAATCAAATGTCATGAAGAGAAGCAGTTCAGAATGAACCCAGGATATAGGAAAAGTGATTGTATACTCTGAGCTTTGTGTTAGCTCAAGGGCTAACCGTGGGTTGTTTGGGGGCCCAGCTGGAATCTTTGCCCTCTTGTCTGTTTCTGCAGACTTGAGAAAACTCATTACATGAACAGATATGAGCTGGGAACCTGCCTCTTTGCTTCTGAGTAATAAATGCCCCAGCCCACAGTGCTTTCCTTTTCCCTCATTCTCTTGTACATTCTCTTGTAAGGCTTAATTTGCTACCTCTCTTTGCCTTCTTGATGCTGGCCCTCATATCTTACTTCCTGTTAGAGAGTATAATGTTAGCAGTAAACCAGGGTCAAAGGCCTGTCACTTCTTAATAATAATAGCCTTGATCAAGGATTTTTAAAGTTTCAGATCAGGAATGGGAATGTGAAAAACTATCTTAGAGGACATTTACAGGTTTGCTGGTATCAAAGCAGAAAATGATTCTACCAATATATTATTTGTGGAATTAATAGGTCTGCAGGTAGACTTTTAAGGATTTGTCTGTCATTCTGAATAAAATTAGCTAAGAATTCAAGATTATGGAATTCTATAAATCTCTTCTTGAATTCAGGGGAAACTGGTCAGTTAAGATGCACTGCCTCTTAATTAAAGTCTTAATTAAAGTTATATATCCCAGCCACTACTTGTGGGGGCACATGTGCATGAGACTATCAGAACTAGCTGTGGAACTTTTTTTCATAGATTTGCTCTTACTAATCCTCTGGTGAAAAGCCTCTGGCCTAAATCGCTGGTTTAGGTATGTGGTCTTTGAGTAGACCTCCCTAGTCTCCCAGAGAAAATGGATTTGGATAAAGACATTTGCGTCAGCTTGGGCCTTTGAGTTTACATGCTGACAAGAATGAGTTTTTATTATAAATTGAAGATTTATAACTATATTGTATGTGTTGAGGATATATAAGAGCTAAGCATAGTGTAAACCAATCGTTTTACAAATGTATTAAAAATAACTGTCCACCAGACAGATAGCAGAGGGTCACATGTTCCCAGAGGGATCTGGCTGACTTTTCAGGCAAGACTTTCGTGTAGTGAGATACACGATTGCACACCATGTATAAATTCTGTTTCCAGCCTCTTCCCTTTTGGTGTCTGTGTGATTATGTGTGCTCTGATGTTTCACCATCTATTGCTTACTGCTCAGAGGCATTGAAGAATACATTAATGTTTTGTAAAGATATTTTTAAGCTTTTCTGATGAAATCCGTTGTTTTGAACCCTGTGAATTATTTATGTTTAATGGTAGTAAAATAAGGTGGATCCATACCCTTGGCACTGTGAGCTCTTTCTATAGTACGTCTGGTTTCTTCCTGAGGTTAGCCTTTTAGCAGTGCCACCTTGCCTTGGTCCACCCCACAGCAGGGGCAGAAATTGTCTGCCAGGCTCTGCAGGCAACTGCATCACATGCTCTAAGTGCACCCCTCAAAGTAGCGGGCCCTGCAGCTATCAGATGAATGCCTATCGCTGGATAACTTAAACGATAATTGCTAGTGTGTGAAATGGGGAGGCTTGGATGCCTCTGCTTTAAGGCAGAGATGTCAATTTGGAAATCATAATAGAGGTGTCGTTTCAGAACACACAATTATTTTTTGCAAAGAATAAGGGCTTGTCATCTCCTGGCCCGGGCATGCGCTGAGGCAAAGATCTGGGGCTTGCAGAATAAGATTCAGAAATGAAGAAAGCAATAGCGCATTCAAGTTTCTTTGGCCTCCTGCCCCTTCGTTCCCTTGCAAACATTGCCCTCTTTCCCCTGTGAGGTCTCTTTTGGCAATATACAGTGCAGAAGCATCAGTGGTAGTTTCTCAGGCAAGTAGCCAGCCTCTGACTTTATGATTTAATGAGCCTCCTAGGGACTGGGCTGCACTGCCTTTATCAGGGCAACTATGTCAGCACTTTAACCTGAGTGGCTTAAGTGACCAGAGGGATAAAGGATGATGTAAGTGGTTTCTGAAACCCTTGTTCCTACAAGAATTTTAGTGGGAGTTTTTGGACATCTAGCAACCTTGTCTGAAGTCATGGGATCAGTGGGGGCAATCAGATATGTCTTCTTGCTTATTTTTTCAATCCTAGCTAGGCCTGCTGATTCATTCACTTAGATATTTATTGATCTCCTCTTACATGTTAATTAGAAATGTGAAGCTGCTTCTTTTTTTTTGAGATAGGGTCTCGCTCTGTTGCTGGGGCTAGAGTGCAGTGGTTTCATCATATCATCACAGCTCACTGCAACCTCAAATTCCTGGGCTCAAGTGATCCTTCTGCCTCAGCCTCCCAAATAGCTGGAACTACAGGTGCATTCCCTCACACCTGACTAAGTTTTTCGTTTTTGTAGAGACAGGGTCTTGCTATTGCCCAGGCTGGTCTTGAATTCCTGGCTTGAAGGGATCTTCCAACCTCAGCCTCCCGAAGTGCTGGGATTACAGGCTTGAGTCACTGTGTCCAGCCAGGATGTGAGTTTTGATGGGGATGAAAAGATGGCTTGGACTCAGTATCTGTTTTTGTGTAGCTTGTAGTCCAGTAGCAGAGACCAGACATACTTATAAATAAGTACACGGTGACTTAGGAGAAAGGGCTCTTAAGAGAGGTACAAATGGCTGGGCACAGTGACTCACGCCTGTAATCCTGGCACTCCAGGAGGCCACGGCAGAAGGATTACTTGAGCTCAGGAGTTCAAGACCAGCCTGAGCAAGAGTGAGACTCCTTCTCTATTAAAAATAGAAAAATTATCTGGGCGTGGTGGTGCACCTGTAATCCCAGCTACTGTGGAGGCTGCAGCAGGAGGATCACTGGAGCCCAGGAGTTTGAGGTTGCAGTGAGCTATGACTCCACTGCACTCCAGCCTGGGCAGGACTCTGCCCGCCGGGGGGGCCCCCCCCCCCCCCCGGCGGGGGGGGGGGGGCGGGGGGGGGGGGGGGGGGGGGGGGGGGGGGGGGGGGGGGGGGGGGGGGGGTGGTGGGGGGGGGGGGT
>CAUYSK010117702.1:0-53517 GCA_963575035.1 Avahi laniger
TCCCAGCTACTCGGGAGGCTGAGGCAGGAGGATCGCTTGAGCCCAGGAGTCTGAGGTTGCTGTGAGCTAGGCTGACGCCATGGCACTCACTCTAGCCAGGGCAACAAAGTGAGACTCTGTCTCAAAAAAAAAAAAAAAAAATTAACAGGAGAAGCCATATTTGGATATGACAAATCAGGAAAGAAGAAAATAAAGTTTAGGCAACCATGGATTAGTAGAATGCAGATTTTATTCCATCTTTTTAAATAAGAAGGCTTTAATTCTGTGGCTGTCAGAAAATCAGTTTCTGATATGTAAATTTAGCCATGTGCAGTTTAGATTTTTATTTATTTAAAAATTTCTAAATTGAGGAATTCCCTAAAAGCTTCCTTTCTTTGCAAGAGATCAGCTTGGAATGGAGAGGTGGAGGAGAATTCTTTCTAACAGAAAGCAGAAAATATGATGGTTCTGAAATATTTTTAGTCCTCAATTGCTTAGCTGATAAAAATTCTCTTTTCAAAGTTTCCCCTGGTGCTAACTATTATCATCAAATGTTAACAACCCATAGTTCCTGGGCCTGATGATTGTATCTCTTTTCTAGAAAATCAATAGGGGAACAGAGGAGGAGGGAGGCGGGCCGGGTGGGAGGAGTATCAGCTCCCGGGGGATCCTCTCCCACTTCAGTATGACCTTTAGAAACCGGTTCCTCCTTCTTCCCTGTGCCTCACTTTCACCATTTGGGAGGGATGGGTTGGTGACCTTCTCAAGCACATGGTAGGAGGAATGAGTTCCTGTCTGCTGGCACCCTGAAACTCTTGAAATGCAAAGAGGGAGGAGGTGAGAAAACAGCAGGGTTGCTGGCTGTGTCTGTGATCACACAGAATGAACAGAGCAGGTGGCTAGTTGATGGAATGCAAGGGCCCATTCTGAATATGGAAGAAGTTACTGGCTGTACTTGGAACCCCTCACTCCTTTGTTGTAATAGAGCACAATTAAAATGAATGAGCAAATGTTAAAGGAAGTATGTATAAAACCATCTCTGGAACTTTTTCCCTTTTCCTTTTCTTTTCTTTTCTTTTCTTTTCTTTTCTTTTCTTTTCTTTTCTTTTCTTTTCTTTTTTCTTTTCTTTTCTTTTCCTTTCCTGATTTTCTTGTTTGTTTATAATGGATTAGGAGAAAAGTCATGTTGAAGAAGACTGAATTTTAAGATTCATAGCTGGAACGGTGAAATTGCATAGTGAGTAATTACAGAGGTTTTAGAATGGAGGGACCTGATTCTCAGTCCACTACTTCCTGTGTGGCTTTGAGGAGCTAGATTAACCTCTCAGCTTCCTCAGATGCAAAATTTAGAAATAGTAGTGACCTATTGTTTTATTTGAGAATTAAATGAGATAATGCAGTGAATTGTATAGTGTCTGGCACATAATTCTGCCTCTGTTATTATTGTCACTAATTTAATAATTTAACCTCTTAAATAATTAATTTTACTTCTTGAAGTTGCATTTCCGCATCTGTAAAATCACAGTAACTACTTTGTGTCTATTTCATTGTTAAGTGAGAATCAAAAGAGATCATGGAAATGAAGTATCTGTAACCTGATGTCAATTAGAGCCTTTCTGTCCCTTGGAGATTTAAGTAAAAGTGGCCTGAATGGCTAAACTTTAAAATTTGTGTGTTCCCAGTGTTTACTAACACACACACACACACACACACAAACTTCCCATTTACTTTCTCACTCTTCTCATCTCCACACTTGTGTTTTCAATGGCATTACCTGGAACCCGCTGCAGCAAATTTGGGCACAAAATTTTGTCCCCATTCAATTCTCCTAAGGAATTTCATCACTTTGAGCATGCATGAGCTTAGCAATTTTACTTAAGATCATGAAATATAACCTCTTATTTGCACCCCCATCTTCTGCTCCAGGCCACACCCACTGGCATCAGCATTCCCAAAGGCTGTCCTATCAGACACAGTCTACCCCGTCATGCAGAGCTGGCTAGAGAAGGTAATTCTAAAGCCTTTACTGCAACTAAAAAGCACTAAATCTAAAATATCTGAATATGCAAATTATAAGAGAACTGGAATTTTAATTCCAAGTCAATTCAGGATATATTTATTGATGCTCATCCTGAGTCATAGACTGTGCTGGTTTCTAAGAATGTAATAATGACTAACGTATATGTCCTCCTCCAGAAAGCTGGCATGCAGGTGCAAAATGGCAAATGGTTACAGCACAGCATCATCATTGAAGAGAAGAGTTTATGGGGAGCAACACTGAGTGGATCTCCCACTTCTGGAGAAGGTAAAAAAGACACCACAGGATATTGAGATCTGCAGGATGAAGACAAGATATCAACAACAACAAAAAGATGAAGATACGCTCATTTCAAGTAGATGAAAAACCATTACAACCAAATAAATAGAAAAACAAAAAATTTAAAAGCAATGTATGTTGGGGGAACAGAAAATATTTTATTGTGGTTACAGCAGAGGCTAGGAGGTGAGCTTGGATCTCTTTCCAATGTGTAAATATTTCTAAAAGCAAAGCAAAACTGAAGTCATATTTTAGTACTAAAACCTAGCTCAGAGTTATTACTCTGGAGTAATAATAATAAACAGGCCCCAAAATCTCAGGCTTATTGTCATAATACCTATCACATATTATATACATAATACAATGTATACATAATACATATCACAATAAGTTACAATAGGAGCAAGAGATAATAGATATTATTGTAATAGATAATTACAATAGATCATTATACAAGCTTTATGATATCTTGGTATCTGCAAAAGTGAGACATAAACTACTAATTAATGAAAAGGAATGAATATTTCACACTTTGTGCAGGAATCCTAAAATATAGTGTTTTTCAAGGGCATATACAGATGCAGCCTTAGATGCTAAAATGAGAAACAAAACAAAAATAAATCAAGCACTGTATTGTGCTCTTTGGGGGCAAAGTTTCCTCTTCTCTGTCATTACAAGTTATTCATTGCAAGGAAAATACAATGTTATGACCAGGACTAAAATTTTCATGTAAAAAATAGCTAAAAGATTATAGTTATCATAAAGAGAGGAAAGACAGCACAAAATTGAAAGCTATCAAGGTACAAAAAGAACCTAGATTTAACAAAACCAAATTTTCAGAGAAGATCCATGTAATAAATGAGTATAGATTTGGTGTTCCACCCTAGAGAGATGAGAAACATACCATTTATTCTCGTGTTTCATTTTCCTTAATTATTTCAATAAAACTTAGGTCCTAGCTTCAGATTTGAGAAGCAATCTAGACAAGTTTGAGTCCCAGGATTTATTTATTCCAAAAAAATTGAAGGAATGACCTCTGGTCTTCAGATCTTCCTGGCCCCATATGCCCAGACCTACTCCTTTTATTTAGCTTGGGATCTTAATTTTCTTTCCAGTGCAGCAATGCCAACTGTGTGATGAGAATTTGTGTAAAATAACTTACAACTCTAAACTATAAGAGTAGTTGAATAGCGTTTGAAGTACCCTAATCAGGAATCTGTATTCAAGGTGTTTGATTTTGATTAACATCTAAAGGTTCTTTTTTGAGACAATCTTACTCTGTTGCCCAGGCTGGAGTGCACTGGCACAATCATTGTTCAATGCAACCTCGAACTTCTGGACTCAAGAGATCCTCTCACCTTAACCTCTCAAGTAGCTAGGCTACAGACATGTACCACCATGCCCGGATAATTTACTTCTTCTTTTTCTTCTTCTTCTTATTATTATTTGTTCAGACAGGCTCTCACTATGTTGATCAGGCTGGTCTCAAACTCCTGGCCTCTAACGATTCTCCCGCGTTGGCCTCCCAAAGTGCTGGGATTATAGGCATAAGACAACATGCCTGGCCTAAAGATTCTTCTTAATCAATTGTATACACTCCAGAGGTGGCTGTAGCTAGTATTTTTAAATATCACTGTATAAATTTGCCACTATGTTTATAAGTTAGTGTAAAAGAGAACCAGTTTTTTGTTGTTGAAAAGTCCCAAAAGTGGCTTTGTAGAGAAAACTTTGTTGAAAAGTTTTGTTTATAAGCCTGATACCTTAATGTCTTTGGAGAAATACTCCAGATCTAGAAGCCTTGAGCATGTGTTCCCCACAAAGAGAGAGGAATCTGTGGCCTGATCCAACCCAAAATTTTGCTGATCTCACTATGAGAATATTGTTACATCCCCATGGAATAAACCTTTCCTATGATGAGATTTTCATAGGCTAGGGAGGGAAAGTAGAGTCTTTACTCAGCATAAGGAATGCGTGTTATGACTTTATGCACCTAGTTATTAACAATGTTTGTTTGTGTGCCAGAATTTGACTAGAGAATGGCTGTCATTGAAACGTAACACTTCACAGTGTTACTGGACTGTGTGAAGATGTGTAGTTCCCACTTACCTCTTATTGCTGGAGGCAACCAAGACTTAGCCAAAAGAACCTGACCAACGGTGAAAGTCAAATGATCTTGTCCTGAGCTCCTGAAATACCAAGCTCCATAGATATACACACTTGAAAGTATCCCTTGTCAAAGTCATGCCACTTTAGCACTATGGTGGTTTTGATTCCCAGCAATATCTGGCAATGTCTAGAGACTTTTTGGTTGTCACAAATGGAGGTGGGGGTGCTACTAGCATCTGATGCATAGAGGCCAAGCATGCTGCCAAATATCCTGCAATGTATAAGACAACCCTCTGTCTCAATAAAAATTTATCTGGTTTCAAACGTCAATAATGCTGATGTTGAGAAACTCTGAACTAAAGATTGGGGCCGAAGGCCTGAAAACTGATGAAACTCTGTCCTCTAAATTCTTTCTCAGGAGAGGCTGCATCTCAATTTCCTTTCAGAATATCCTCTTGATTTCATCCCAAGCTCCCCTTTCTCTCTGAAATAAAAATTATGAATTATATAAACCTGACAATTCCTGGTGAAGCAAAGGAGCCCATAACTGAAGTTTTTCTAAAAGGAGTACTATATGGGCAGAGAGGGGAATATTTATATTTCCAATCTTTAGAAGCTTGAAAGCATTGAAAACAAATAAGTATCAGTATCTCAAAAAAACCTTACCCTTAATTTGAAGAAATCACATATTTAGTCCAATGGTTTTTGGGCATTGGTGTTATATCTTCCTTGTTCTTGTTTTTTTCTGGAAGGCAGGAAAAAAGGGGAGACAAACATGGTACTGCTGTATAATAAAGTTGATAATAATAATGGACATGATGATGATGATGATAGTTATTTACTGTTATGAAAATAATAGGATCACTTTCTTATATAAGAGGTGTTGTGCTAAGGATGTGCCTTATAATACATTTTTTATCCACCTTTTTAAAATTTTTATTTTAATAGATTTAGAGGGTGCAAGCTGAATTCCATTACAGTTATATAGTATATAGTGGTGAAGTCTGAGCTTTTAGTGCGTTCATCACCTGAATAGTGTACATTGTACCCCATAGGTAATTTTTCATCCCTGGCCCCCACCAACCTCTCCCCCTTTTAGGTATATAATGTCCATTATACCACTCTGCGTGTCCTCAGGTAGCCTTAGTTTAGCTCCCACTTATAAGTGAGAACATGAAGCATTTATTTTTCTGTTCCCAAGTTACTTCACTTAGAATAATGGCCTCCAGTTCCAAGTTGCTGCAAAATATGTTATTTTGTTCTTTCTATGACTGTGTAGTACTCTATGATACATATGTACCACATTTTCTTTACTTACTCATCAGTTGATGGGCATTTAGGTTGATTCCACATCTTTGCCATTGTGAATTGTGCTTCCATAAACATACAAGTGAAGGTATCTTTTTAATATAATGATTTCTTTTCCTTTGGGTAGATACCCAGTAGTGGAATTGCAGGATTGAATGGTAGGTCTACTTTTAGTTCTTTGAGAAATCTCCATACTGATCTCCATAGAGGTTGTACTAACTTACATTTCCATCAACAGTGTATCATTGTTCTTTTTTCACTGTATCTGCATCTGAACAAACATCTATTGTTTTTTTTTTGACTTTTTAATAATGTCCATTGTAATTAGAATAATATGGTATCAGTATCTCATTGTTGTGTTAATTTAAATTTCTCTGCTGATTAGTGAAGTTGAGTATTTTTTCATGTTTCTTGGCCCTTTGTAAATCTTCTTTTGAAAAAAAAACTACGTTTCATTTGCCCACTTTTTAATGGGGCTGTTTGTTTTTTCCTTGCTGAGGTGGTTGGGATCCTTGTCGATGCTGGATATTAGTCCTTTGTTGGATACATAGTTTGCAAATCTTTTTTCCCATTCTGTAGGTTATTTCTCATTTGATTATTTCTTGTGCTTTGCAGAAGATCTTAGTTTAATTAAGTTTCATTGTGTATTTTTGTTTTTGTTACATTTGTTTTGTCATAAATTCTTTGCCTAGGCCAATGTCCAGAAGAATTTTTCCTAGGTTTTTTTCCAGGATTTTTATGGTTTCAGGTCTTACATTTAAGTCTTTAATCTATCTTGAGTTAATTTTTGTATATGGTGAGATATAGGAATTTGGTTTCATTGTTCTGCATATGGCTATCCAATGTTTCCAGCATCATTTATTGAATAGTGTGTCTTTTCACGATTGTATGTTTTTGTCTGCTTTGTCAAATATCAGTTGATTGTAGGTGTATAGTTTTATTTCTGGGTTCTCTATTCTGTTCCATTGATCTATGTATCTACTTTTATGCCAGTACCATGCTGTTTTGGTTACTATAGCCTTTTAGTATAATTTGAAGTCAGGTAATTTGATGCCTACATTTTTGTTTTTGTTTTTGTTTTTTTGCTTATGATTACTTTGGCTATTTGGGCTCTTTTTTGGTTCTATATGAATTTTAGAACTGTTTTTTGCTAATTCTGCAAAAAATGACGGCATTTTGATAGAAATTGCATGGAATCTGTAGATTACTTGGGAAGTATGGCCATTTTAGTAATATTAATTCTTCTAATCCTTGAGCATGGGATATTCTTCTGTTTGTTTGTATCATCTATGATTTCTTTCATCAGTGTTTTGTGGTTATCCTTGTAGACATCTTTCACCTCCTGGGTTAAATTTATTCCTAGGTATTTTATTATTTTTGCAGCTATTGTAAATAGTATGGCGTTCTTGATTTGACTCTCAGTTTGACTGTTATTGGTATATAGAAATGCTACTGATTTGTGTACATTGATTTTGTAACCTGAGACTTTGATGAATTTATTGATCAATTCTGAGAGTTTTTTGGTGGAGACTTTAGAGTTTTCTAGGTACAAAATCATATCATCAGTGAACGGAGATAGTTTGACCTCCTCTTTCCCAATTTGGATGCCCTTTATTTCTTTCACTTGAGTGATAGCTCTGGCTAGGACTTCTAGCACTATGCTAAGTAGAAAAAGTGAAAGTGGGCATTCTTGTCTTGTTCCAGTTCTTAGGGGGAATGCTTTCACTTTCTCCACATTCAGTATGATACTGGCTTTGAATTTGTCATATACGGATTTTATTGTTTTGAGATATGTTCCTTTAATTCGGAGTGTTTTGAGGGTTTTTATCATGAAGGGATGTTGGATTTTATCAAATGTTGCATCTACTTTTTTAGGAAGATGTTGTAATTCCCATTTTATGGATGAGGATATAGAGGTCAAAGGGGATAATTTAGTTTGCCCTAGTTCACACTGACACTTAATGAAAGGGGAGGCATTCAAACTCAGTATACAAATCTCTAAAATCCAAACTCAATAAAATAATTCACTAAAAATTTATTCAATATTTACAATGTACTAAGCATTTGTTTTGGGCACTTGAGATAAATCAAAGAGAATAAGAGACAAATGTCTCTTAACCACTAAGTTATACTACCTATAATATGAACATGTTCAGCTATAGTACAGTAGTAAACTGCTTTCTTTGCTTATAACTGGATAGGATAATGATGGTTTTACTATTTTTATGAACATGATAATTCTATCATCATTTTGGTTCCTATTCAAAGCAGATCTCATTGTTAGGTGGCTTTTGCTTACTTTGTAGGCCAGCCAAATGCAAGCATTAGACCAGTGAAATCTTTCTGATTTTCCCAGCATATCAAATAATCAAACTTAGGGAAAAGTTTCATTAAACTAGAGCCCAAGCTCTTGGAACTTAGTGACGTGGTGAGGAAAGCATGTAATTGAGGTATAATTCTCTTCTGAGGTCTTCATGAAGAATCTTACTAAGATCCAGATATCTTTAATCATGAAAGACTCATTCTTCACTGTCAGCAGATCCCTTAGCCAGGAAAAATTCCCTCTGACTTTAGAAACCAAGAAAGTGTGACTGGAGATTAGCCTGAGGAAGGGCTGCTATATCAAGATGTGACAGAGAAGTGGGTTTACAGAAATACATTGGTTTTATCTCATGGAAGTGGAATTGTCAGTCATGGCATCTATGATATCATGTTAGTGAATGTGACAATGTCACAGAATTGTCATAGAACATCATTCAAGGGTTTCCACTTTGGAAAGAGGTAAAATGGGAGACATTCAGGGACCAAGGGACAGAATGAAGCTACTTAGTCCGTACAGGGATGCAACCTGCAACCAATTAGTTTCTGCCATCCAAATAATATGTTCTCACTCTTTAGAAACATAAACTACTAAGGAGGGGCTGCCATAAATGCTTAAAAAGCTAAGCTTGAGTATCAGAGCAGGGCTCTGCTCTCCGCTCCATTACCTACCAGCTATATAACATAAGGCAAATTACCTACTTAACTCATTTGCACCTCAGTTTCTTCACCCATAAAAAGGGAATATTGATAGTACTTAGCTTGGACAATAAAATGAAATAATGTACATAAAACATCTAGGAGAAGATCTGGCAAATTCTAATGATAAAAGCTGAGTATTGTTACCATTAATTGGCCACTTTGTTCATTCAAATAAATATATTCAAGTAATCTTTGGAAGCCTGAAATCAGAATTTTTCCTACAGATAGGTGTTTGCTGTAAAGCATGAGAAAAAATGATATATTTTTCAATGGTCTTTCAAAATCTAAACAGCTGGAATTTTCTCATCAGTAACATATGGATTGTCTGGAGAAGTTTCAAATCCTCTAGATTATATAGGTAGGTTTGCCATAGGAGAATCATTAATACCTTAATCATTAAACAATTGCTTATCTTTTACTCTGAGAGAAATTTATTCCTTTCTGTCTTTGTTTGTCTTCTTCATAAATAATGATAATCTAAGTTTAAGGAAAAAAATCAATGTCCAGAGAAGGATTTCAAAACTAGGGAAGTGAAGGATGCTATTTATCAAACATTTTGCATTCTGTAGGGGAACAAAGGTACTTTGTCACTAGTTCTGTGGCCATGAACTAGGGGGAAAAAAGCAGTTACTAAATAATGCTCCAGTGGGTTGTGATATGAGACAGATCATAAAATTGAGATTTAAACTAGAAAAGACGAAAGGAAGCAATGAAAATTAACTTAGACAGTCAGAAGGTAAAATTGAAAAGGCAAGAAAATGAAACTTACAGAGGAAATACAAAACCTCAGTATGAAGGAATGTTCCTTTGGATATTAGCATGGTGGTAACTGAGCTCCTAAGTGCTCTATCGATAAGCAGAGCCATCATTAATCTTTTGTGACAAGGCACTTTGGAGTAACCAAATTGTGATAGTCTCAGGCCCTGAATATCCTGTATTATCCTCAGGATGGAAGATGACTTCTATATACAGTAATTGTTGTATCGTGTTTCTCCATTGCAGTAAATTTTAACAGAAATGGCTTTCAAAAGCTGTCTTAATAAAAGTGATTTAGAAAAAAAAAAGTACCCAACTCTAGCTATTTCTTTTTCAGTGTTCACTTAGATATATTTGGTTTTGAACTTCTTTTTAGAAGGGCAGAATTACTATGTCATTTAAAGCTGAAGTAAGAACTGAGAGGTTTGCATTCGGTCTGAGGTTTTCTAACAAAAGACACCCTCCCCAGAATTGTATAATTAGTGCTGTTTGAACATATTCTATAATTCTATAAATCTCAATTTATGACATTTAAGCTCTTTGTGAGAGTGATTTCCACAGAGAGGTTAAGATCAAAGTTAGACAAATCCAAATCTGAACTATTATCTCTTAGCGAAAGACCCGAATTTCTAGCAAATGGGCTTTCCTTAGCAGAAAAGAGAGAAAGAAGGCCTGGCTATTTTGTTAGAATAACTATAGAACCTTGCAGAGAAATAAAAAATGGGAAAAAATAACAAGACAGAAATCAGGCCCCCTACAATGTGATCCCCTCGGTAAAAGAAAAATTACACGGTTGGGCTGGAAGGGTTTCATCTTAGCTGTATTTTATTCCAACTCATTCTTTCTTATTGTGTGACCATGAGCAAATTATTTAACCTCTTTGAATCTCAGTTACCCCATTTTTAAAATGTAAATAATACTAGCACCTATTTTACTTAGTATTGTTTTGAAAAGTAAATAGTTCAGGTAGAAATGACACAAGTAGTGTCTGCCACACAGTAAATGTTCACTTAGTTTAGGAGCTCGTAGTGGGTTGAATAGTGACCTCAAAAAGATTATGTCCATGTGCTGGATCCTGTGAACATGGCCTTCTCTGGACAAAGGATCTTTGCAAATATAATCTTGGATTCAAGTTGAGATCATCCTGGCGTATCCAAGCCAGCCTTAAATCCAACAAGTGTCTTTATAAAACACAGAAGAGAAGACACACAGAGGGAAAAGCAATGTGAAGATGGAGGCAGAGTTCAGAGTGATGCAGCCACAAACCAAGGAAAGCCAGGAGCCACCAGAAGCTAGGATGAGGCAGAGAAGGACTCTCCTCTAGAGCCTCAAAGGGAGCATAGCTTTGCCAACGTGCTACTTTCAGATTTCTGGCCTCCTGAGCTTCAAGACAATAAATTCCTCTTATTTTTAAGCTACCGAGTTTGCAGTAACTTGCTACAACAGCCCTAGGAAACTAATACGGAGCTATTTTTTTAAACAGGTTTATTGAAATATAGTCCACGTCCTACAATTCTTCCATTTAAAATGTACAGTTCAATAGTTTAAGGTATATTATGTTATCAGATTTTTTTTAATATTGTGGTTAAATATTTAACAAAGTTTGCCATGTTAATAATTTTTAAACATACAATTCAGTGTCATTAATTATAGCATAATGTTATACGATTATAACCCCTCTCCCTATATCTGAAACTTTTCATCACCCAAACAAACAGAAACTCTGTATCCATTAAACGAAAACTCCTCATTTCCCCTCCTCTCAGCCCCTGGTAATTTCTAATCTTCCTTAATGTAGAACTTCTTACTATTCCAAATGCTACTGCTTTCATCATACTAATAACATTTGGAGCTGTGATAGTGCTCTCTCTGTTACTAGATTGAGGTGATTTCTGCAAAATGCAATTGCCAGGCGATGACCTCGAAATGAAAATATCTGCCAACTTCCCGATTCTGTACTATAGGAGGTACCAATAAAGCAGGCAGCTGATTTGGTCCTTGCAACTCTGCGGCCAAAGAAAGTCTACAAGACTCTGGAAGTGGTTACCCAAGATGGGCTGCTTCTCTTTCCACCTCATATTTCTATGTCCTGATATTTTCTTGCTTTATCAGTGGATTTAACCCTTCTCTCTTCCTAGATATACTTGGTGGGCAATTTTGGTCTTTAGAAATTTTATCTGTAATTCATAGACTCTGCTATATTGCCAGTGGGCAGAATTTCTAGTTCACTTTCCTCTTGATATGCTAAAAATTGCCTGGATTTTATCCACTATTCCACTTTTGATTTTTTTTCTCCAATTGAAATATAGTTTTCAGGGGAGATATCATATAATATTTGTTTATTGTTCTTTATACTATTTATTCATTAATTAAACAAATGTTAATTAGGGGAAATGACCTGTTCTAGGTACTATAAAGGAAATAAATATTTACATTTGCTTGGTCTATACTTCTATTTATCATCATAACTGTTGATTACCAGACTTTTTGAGCATGAACAAAACTATAGAAATTTCTTTTCACTGTTTGTTTTAAAAATAATCATACAGCTGTTGGTACTTAGATCATGTTTCAAACTATTTGACAGAAAATTTTCCCATCCCTTAGAAAACATGCTCTTTTTGAGACAAGAAATTCCATATATGGTGTAGATAGTCATACCTAGGTTTGGGTCCTAGATTTGCTACTAACAGAGATAAACCTTTGGTAAGCTACTTAATCCCCCTAGGTCTAATTTTCCTTATTCTTAATAAACAACAATGTTTGAATTTGTCTTAGAGTTTTAAGAATTAAATGACATAAATTGTTTTAAACTTGCACGTAAGTTTTTAAAAAATGGTATCCCAAATGATGAGATTGAAAGGCTAAAGATCTAATATAAATATTAAGTAGTCTTCAGTTTCAGAAAGTTTCATTTCTCTAAAAGATGTATTCCATTATTTTTAGAGGCATCTTCTCAAATATCCTTTTTACTTTACATCTTAAAGATAAGATCTGTGGTTTGAGATTAGACTTACATTGAACGGCTGGTTCCCTCAGCAAAATATTACCCTCCTTATTCAGTTATCCAAGAAATATTTATTAAATACTCACCACCTGCAGGGTGTTATATGCTATGCTTTGCAGGTAGTATGTAGACTTATTAAACCAATTATTAAAAATAAAATAAAGCTTATAATAAGAGGCTATGCTGAGTGCTAGGGGAAGTACTAAGAAGCAGGTGATTAACTCCACTTTGTGAAGGCCAAGGAAATGGCATTTATGGTGAATCTGAAATCATATGTACAAGGTAAATGGAAATAAAGGGGAGATAAGGTTGAAGGTGCAAGAGCGAGCACAGCATGATTGAGGATTGCACGTTTGCTTTATGTACAAGAACCAGATACCCACGGAAGTGTGGCAGGAGTGGAGTCTGACAATAGCCGACCTATAGCTAGGGACTCTGGCTCCTTTCACAAAGATGATAGGGAGCAATTGCAAAGTTGTAAATAATTGGAAATCTTAATAATATTCCCTACCTATCTCCCCTTATGTTTTACACAATTACCTGTTGAGCACCCCTTTTGCACAGCTGTTTTGCCTGATGAAAAGCAGAGCTGTAGCCCTCAAGGCACTCAGTCAAGGGAAGGGGCAGGTGGGTGAGTGTGCTACCACACCAGGAAACGTCAATTGCTATTACGGAGGAATATAGAAGTTGCTTTCTGAGAAGAGTAAAAATGGCTCCTAACCAAGTCTTGGCAAGGTCATGGAAAGAGCTCCAGAAGAAGTGTTTTCCAAACTAAGCCTTTAAGGATCAGCACAGTAAAATATTAACGAAGTGGAGGTGGAAGAATGCACTAGGCAGAGAAAGTAGCATAAAACTTACCTAACGGATACAATGAACACTATCTGGGTGAAGGGCACACTTATAACCCTAATTCAAGCATAACACATTTGATACATGTAACCAAAACCATTTGTACCCCCATAATATTTTGTGAGAAAGAAAAATAAAAAAACCTTATGGTATCACAGCAAGAGAGAACACGTACAATGCAGGGCACCAAAAGGAATTCAGTGTGGCTGGTGCTTACAGTGGGAAGTTGGAAATAGTAGAAGACTAGACTGAAAAGAGAAAGAAAGAGATGCAATTGTCATGTGAAGGGCTCACTTAACCATGTTATGGAGTTTAGACTTTATTCTGAAGGCAACGGGTATCTCAAAAGGGTTTGTGTAGAGAAATAGTATAATCTTCTTTGTACCTTAGAAAGAGCTCTCTGGCTACATGTACAGAAGTGCTTGAGGGGTAAAACTGGAGATAAGGAAATCAGATAGGATGCTACTGCAATAATCTTGGTAAAAGATGAGTATCTTAAATGAGATAGCGGTAGCAGGTACAGTTTGGAGAGATGTTTAGGAGGCAGAATTGTCTGGACTTAGTACTGTGAGAAGTGAAAGGTAAGGAGGAGTTCAGGAGAATGTCAGGATTTCTGGCTTGGGCAGCCCGGTGGCTGGCTATATTTCATTCTGATGAAAAATTCAGAGGGAAGAGGTCTGCTTTGAAAGAAAATGATAAATTCAGTTTTGAACATGTTAAACTGGAAGAAACATTTCTATGGAATATTTAAATAGAAAGAGATACACAGGAAGGAGGTAATATTCAGTGAAAGGAAATACAAATTTGGGATTTACTAGCAAAGAGGTCATCACAGGGATCTTTGGAATACTAGAGATTGTGCAAGGCAGAGGAAATAGAATAAAAGGAAAATAGGGATGAAGATGGAGGCTGGGAAATATCAGCATTTACAGAATTGGCAAACGTAGGGGCATATAAAAAGACCCAGCTGGAGCAGGCAGGAAGGTAGGAAGAAAATTGAAAGAGAGTATTACATTAACCAAGCAAGGAGTAATAGGTAGAGAAAGAAGTCAATCCTATCATGAGTTATAAACAGTCAAAAATGAGACCTAAAAAATTCCATTTTAGGTAGATAACTATAGACATAGAAGACTGATAGCCAAGGAAATACCAAGAATAAAGTTCAGAAAATCAGTTCTCAAACAATGCATGTATCCAAGCAAGAGATGAAGAGATCCAGGCTAATTCAATAGTTATGGGACACTGTCAGGGGAAAGATTTATGCATTTTAGGGGATTACAGATAACAAGTCTTCTTCAAGATAAGGCATAAAGTATGAAACAGATTCAGGGAGAAGAGAGATGGTTAATTTAGTTAGGGATTTGTTGAATTTGAGAACCGTTGAGATCTTCAAGTAGAGCAATATACAAACATTATGTATCAATTTAAAAAAAAAAAGGTCTTCAGAAGTCAGGAAAACAGAGATACAATGGACAATCATCAATTATCCCCATGGACAAGGAGTATGTGCAGAGTGAGAAGAGGAGACAGACCAGGAGAAGATTCTGGGAACATCATCTGGAAGGGAAGAGCCAGAGTGCCCAGAGGAGCTTTCAACGAGACAGCAGAAGAACTGTGAGAATTGTGTTTTCCAAACTAAGCAAAACAAGAAAATGCACAGTATCAAGTGCTGCAGAAACCTTCAATTACATGGATTAATTCTCCTGGATGGACTCGAGGAAATCAATTCTTATTTTAGTTATTTATAGTGTAACATTATGAAGAATAAATACTCCTGTAAATACTCAGGATTTGAAATAATAAATGAATAGATCCTTTATAAAGAGGATGTACACAAACATCAATATGAAATGGATACAAGTGAGTATCTCTGACAGAACGCTAAGGTTTTAGTTCATTGTCAGAGAATGATTCTTTCACAGCACATTGAGTAAAAGCAGTAGAGTAACCAACTGATAGGCAAAGTGCATGGATATACCCTGTAAGAGTAAGAAAAACATTCTCTAAACAACAGTTTGAAGGACTCACAATATGAAATGTTATATGAAATATTGTGTGGCCAGTCTCTAATCCCCATGGATTTAGTCTTAGCTGCTTGTTGAGGCCACATTATAGTTAGACACAATGTTGACGTCCAGCATCCTTTAAGACTATTTTATATATTAGAAATACCATTTAACCTAGGAAAAAACAAATATTCTAATGGCAATTGGCAACATATTCTGGCTGGATATAATTGCAAAGTAGACACTCTGGAGGAAGTTGAAAATGTTTAAACAACTATTAATGAGAAGAACTGTATACTGTAAATTGTGTAAAAAGAGCAGGAATAGGCCAGGCGTGGTGGCTCATGCCTGTAATCCTAGCATTCTGGGAGGCCGAGGCAGGTGGATCGTTTGAGCTCAGGAGTTCGAGACCAGCCTGAGCAAGAGCGAGACCCCATCTCTACTAAAATTAGAAAGAAATTAATCGGACAATTAAAAATAAATAGAAAAAATTAGCTAGGCATGGTGGTGCATGCCTATAGTTCCAGCTACTAGGGAGGCTGAGACAGAAGGATCACTTGAGCCCAGGAGTTTGAGGTTGCTGTGAGCTAGGTTGATGCCATGACACTCTACTCTGGGCAACAGAGTGAGACTCTGTCTCAAAAAAAAAAAAGAGCAGGAATAAGCTCAGAAATGTGTCCAAAAAATCACAGGCATTTAAACCTACATTAATAAGATACTTTGGTAGAACCTGTCTTAAGTTACATAATGATTGTATTACTGGTAAATATATTAACCACAATATAGGCTTATGTTCTTCCATGCACAAGTAGCTTTCCTTCATGTGTTTGCTAATTTGAATGTTTTCATATATAATTAAATTGTTAGCTCTAATAAGATAAATGCTACATACTAAATGCTAGGTTGATCGCTAAATACAAATTATTTTGATGTATAATGACTGCAATGAGAATCAGGTATATCTGAATGCACTGGATCTGTCCCCCAGAATAACACTCAGTTTGTGTCATCTACCACCACCCACCCCTACCCCCACACTTCTGAGTTGTTTTTGCACTCAAAAACCCAAGATTGTTTGCTGTTCAGAAAGTCTTCACATTAAAAATTCGGACAACCTGAAATTACTTGATGTCAAGATTCAAAAATCTTGCAGCCTACAATAAGTCCACAAATGGAATTTACAGGCAACATAAACAATAATAGACAACAATAGAACATTTTGTTTTTTAAAACTAAAGTTCTGAGCCAGTGGCTAGCTTAGTGTCCAGAAAAGTTATATTTTGGCTTCAGACCATTATGAAATGCCATCTATACATTCAATAATAAAAACAGAACCTCTAACCTTGAGAGTAAACTGCAGGGGTTCTTTTTGCCACATTCTGATCTAATAGAATAGCCATGACTTCATATTTATTAACATCCATATCATCATTTTAATGCACTACTTTATCTTTCCAGGAGAGTGCATAGATGCAGTAAAAGCCATATTTTACAAGCCAATTTTAAATGCCTTTTAATGATGATTCACAGTGCTCTAATACAGATTTCTCATCAATATCACCATTCTGCAGGCAAGCATTAAAGCCGCAAATCATTTCTTGGGTGGTGCTACTGTCAGGGTCGAAATGTACTACATACATAATCCAGAGATCTGAATTAAGCATCACCCTTGGATGCAATGGGTATATTCTGATTTCTGCAAATTAGAATGAATGCCAATAATGCCAGAGATAGATTGAGTACTCTTGATTGGAAGACATGTCTGAGTCTCTCTCTGCCCCAGATGAAGATATGTAGGCAGACACTCCAGAGCACTGCCCTGGCACCCCCACAAAATAACTGTGAGTTGAACATCTGTCTAGGTTTCTACAATTTGTATATTGTTTGATTATTTAAGTCATTTTTCCCCCAGTAAGTGTTAATCAGCATTCCTGCTGGTGGCCTTAAGGTTGTTACCATGGAACTTATAAATGATTTTAAAGATGTAGCTAAGATAAAGAGGAAACACCTGTGGATTAGTTCTTTCCATTGTCATTAGCATAAACCCTTACAGGCCAATTCCTGCAACATTGTGATAAACTGCTGGAAGTAGGAATGCCTGATACAAAACATGTTGGGAAGGCTTAAATTGTTCTGGGTCTTTAGCATATTTTCACTTTGGTATTAAGAATGTTAGAAATAATTTAATCATTGCCTGATTATAATGATGTTAGGAGTAATGAAATCCTTGCCTTATTACATATGGACTCATTCAGAGCCTCATTATTTATTTGGCAAGCATTAAGCATCAAATCAATTTAGTCAGATACTTGAAAATGGGAAATTCAAGATGAAAGTTAAAATGAAGATTAAGAGGAAAAATTAAAACTATTTATTTCTAGCAGGCACAGAGCTATTTGCTTTGTAAGAGACCCATCTCAAGAGAGTTTAAATAGGAAGAAGGACAAATGGTAGAATCCATCCCGAAGTAGGGAACTTAAAATGAAGAAGAGTTGGCAAAGCATCCCCTACTTACATTTGCCTGGGTCAAATGACATAGGAAGAGAGGGCGATAACTTTGATTTGTAGCTATGATATATACTCTGTGCTTTTATGCAACTGATTATTATTGGAATGGTTTCCATTTCCAGCTCAATAGAAATGGGAAGAAGGGAAGTACATACTAATCACTTGGGAATTTGTAGTTTCATTTTGTATATGAAGATGTACTGACATTAGTAGGATGCAATAAATGTATTGAGTGGTATTTTAGTTTTGGACTTAGAGCAGTGGCCACATCAATGACTACCTATTTTCACATTGCAATGGACATGGGAAAGTATTCCGCCCACACTAAATTGAGGCTGAAGATAATGCCATCGTAAGCAGCTATCTGGCTGTTCCTTGTGAGAAAATTTCCTACTGCATTGATCCATGGCAATAATTACTGGATTGGGTCACAGGAAGCTGATCAAGCTCATTGTGTAATGGGAAATAATTGCTAATAAAATCATAAGGAAGCCTTAAGGAGAAAATAACTTCTTCCTTTTGGGCATAGAGATAATTAGAAGTAGAGTAAGTCTATAGTGGGGGAGTAATTGGATTTGTTACTCTGGCTCTTACATACCAGATAGCAATCCCTGTGATATCAAAGAGAACCAAAAGCAGATCGGATAAGAAGTTAGACTTAATTTTAGTCTTTTTGGGTAAGGCAAGAAACTAACAGTGAGACTGAATTTTGGAAGCACGTCTTTTGTGTTTCTCACTGATCAGAGCATTAAATACAAGAAGCAAAAGCCATATTTATTACTGAAAGGGACACTGTTTAGGCCAGAAACAGAAGGAATATATATTTTGTATTATGAAAAAGATAAAAAAAAACCCAAGAAAATGAAAATCAACTATTCTTATTGGGTCGGTCACTAGTTAGCAGCTTTACATACAGCATTTCATGTGATCCTGCTAAAGATCTTTCAAGGCTGAGGAAGATTCAAACTTAATAGATGAGGAAACAGATTTAGGCACATTATGTCACTGCTCCAGGTCATACTCGTTGAATATGACTGGCCTGAATTTAAAACTAGTTTCCTGATTCTAAAACATAGGCTTTTTAAAAGTTGCACTCTTGGTGTATTCAGTATATACTATCAGGTAAAAACAGCCCCACCTCCCCAAAAGCCCCATTCTGGCTTTCTCTGGGTTTCTGTCCACCAGCTAGAGAGGCTGATGGAGAAGACCTCAGGTCAAACAGCTTGGGTGAAGTGCCTGCAAATTCAATAAACAGTCATTTAATCTGCTGAAGTGGTGAAAGTGACTTTAGTCTCAGTGAGTAGTGGATCAATTCATTCCCACTGGAATTTATTTAAATGCTTAGATTTTACTAGTCACCCCCCTAGAGAGTCAAGAGGAGGGTAGAGGGAGAAAATACTTTAAAAGCTCCTTTTTTTCACTTGTGTTTGCTTGAAGATCTTTTGTAAAAAGGGACAGTATCAATATAAAGACAGGGGACTGTTAATAATGTGCTCCTTTGCTCTGATAGCCATTGGGTAATATTGTCACCTGTGGTCAGTCCCTGTGCTGTTTTCAGGAAAAGATATGTTAATACTTTAACCAATTGATCATTATTGAGTTGCACTATTCTCTTCATCATATCACATTTTTCTTTGTTTACCTCCTGGCTAATGACATACAGCTGGTGAAGTATAATCAAATCTATATGATAGTCAGTGTATTGGAAATGCTCTTTGGCTCTTTGTAGAAGTCAACTCACATTCTCAATGTCTTTGTGAGTTAATTCTTTCATTCTTAGGAAATTTAAAGTTCTTTTAAAAATTGTTAACAGCCTAGTATTTCATGAATTCAAAATTGTCCATGTGATTAAGATTAAGGTAGGCTACTGTGATAAAGGTTTGCTGTCCTATGTAATCATCAAAACCAAGTCAATATTTTTTTAATGAAGATTCTTTGCAAAGAAGAGACATCTCATTGTCGATGTGCCTGACCCCTTCTAAACAATACAAGAAAACAGTGTTGTGGATATATTGGAGGAGAAAGATGGAAGATGGTATCTCTCCAAATATTACATCAGGAGGAATATGTATGGGAAACAACATTATAAAACGCAGAGGTTAAAATGAGGGTCAAACACTTTGAGACCGGGACACCCTACTGAAGGGACTTTAAAAAGGCTCACCAGTGCCAACTACAGATGCATATTTGGGTTCAGATTATAAAAATTGGAAGGAGATGTTAGAAATTTTGCAATGTTTAAGTATTTCTCAATACATATTGAGGACTGTTAAGGAACCAAATGCATATGAAGTCAAGAGAGTGAAGGAGGAGAGGTGCACTGACACCACTAAAGTCATTTTGACAACTTGAATTAAGAACGTTCGAGAAAGAGAAAACAATGGGGAAGACGTTACAGTGATGCAGGTAAAAAGAGCCCATAAAAAGTTTGTATGCGGTGAACTGCTACAGCAGAATGAAAGAAAAAAGGAAAAATACAGCATGTACTCTGTCCATCGCTAAGAGTTTGAGAATGAAAGAGAAAGTCTCACACTTCATTTTAAAAAATGTTGCTTTTGCATGGGAATCATTTATTTTTCTCCTCATTTTGAAAGGTTTTATTAATACTAGGTCTCTTGCTAATAGAAATGAATACAGGTCATGTAGAGATCTAGTTTCTTTTTTTGAGGGGTAGAGGGTCCATTAATGAGCAAAGGGGCTGCAATTTCTGCCATGGAAATGAATTTCATGTTCCTCATTGCCCCACTCCATCTACTCAGTTGTTAAGTGACTCAATAAACTAAACTACAGAATTATATGTATACATATACATATATATATAATTGATTTATAACCATAAAATGTCTATACTTCTGGATTACCCATACTAAGGAGAGGAAATATAAAAAGAACAAATATTAGGGACAATATATATCCAAATATCATATCCACCTAAAAAGTTATAGTGTTTTAGGAAACTGTGTCAACACCAGCTTCAGCATGCCATATAATTTCCGTATTGATATAATCTGGTAGAGAATGTATAAAAGAGATACACCTCCCTGGCTATATAAATTTGTAAAGGAGACTATTCCACTGAATACATCTCATCAATGTAAAGCAAGGCATGACTTTTTTTTTTAATTTCAAAGCACTATGGGTATAGATAATTTTGGTTACATGAATTGCTTTTATAGTGCTTGAGTTGTGGTTCTAAGAGTGCGTGTCACCCAGATATTGCTCATTGTACCCATTAAGTAGGTTTTCACCAGTCCCCTCCTCTCCCTCCCGCTCCCCTGGTTGATTTCTGTTGAGTTTTACTTCAAGGATAAATTAATGCCTTTTGCAGCAATTTGGAAGGAATAACTTCTCACACCCTAAAATATCTCTTCCTGAGCCCCATTTACTCATCCAGTTAATGTCTCACTTCTCTACTCTCCTTTAGAGAAAATCCCCTTAAACTCTTTGTCTCCAGTTCCTTTCTTGCATTTTCATTTTTTCCATTTTATGATTATAAAATAAAACACATGTATATGAAAGTGCACAAATAAATTTAAAGCTTAACCAATTGTTATAAAGTAAACATTAAACATCCCCCAGGTTAAGAAATAAAATATCCCCTGTAGTCCAGAATCCTCTATATACCTTTTGATTGTAATGCTTTCTCTCCCACTTGTAGACAACAAATATCTTGATTTTATGCTCTTTATCTCTTTGCCTGTTAAAAAGTAGTCTACATAATTATGCTTCCTTAAACAATATATTTTAACTTTTCCTGGTTTTGAATGTTAAAATATATTGACATTCAAAATATGAAATGCTCAAAATCATATATTTTACATGTATTCAATGCAATTGCAAGTAGCTATGGTTCTTTCAGTTCTGTTGATATTTCATTATTTTAATATATCACATTTTATATAGTTTGTTGACTATAGATAAATCTTTGAGTCATTTGCAGAGCTGGGTCATTACAAGCAATAGTACACCGAATTATTTTCCAAACTACCCATTTACTTTCCTTTAAGTAGTATGTGCGTGTTCCTGCTGTTCTACATTCTCATCACGTTTGGTGCTGTCAGATTTTTTTTTTTTCCTTTAACCAATTTGGTACATATGTGGTGTTATTTCATTGAGATCTTAATTTGCTTTTCACTGATTAAAAAGGCTGAGCATCTTTTGTATGTTTATTGGCTATTTTGGATGTTTATATGTGTGAAGGGTCTGTTAAATTTCTTTCAATTTTTAAAAACTGGCTTATCTTTTTCTAACTGATTTCTTAGATTGTTTATATAATATGGATGTGAGTTCTTTGTCAGGCAAATGTGTCTTAAATTTCTTTTCCTAATTTTCATGCTTCTAATTAGGTGTCTCAATGAGCAGAAATTCTTAATTATAATGTAGTCAATTTATAAATCTTTTCCTTTGTGGTTAGTGCCTTTTATGTCTTGCTTACGAATTTACCATAGAAGTCATAAAAATATTCTATTATCTTCTAACAATTCATTGTTTTGGCTCTCACAGTTATGTTTATAATTCACCTGGAGTTGATCTTGCTGTATGTTACTAGGCTCAGAATAATGCCCTTGCTGTCAAACAAGTGTTCATACAGGCATCAGTCTATTTCTGAGCTTTTTATTCTGTCCTATTGGTATATTCATCTCTCTTTAAATTAATGATACTTATCATAACATTATATTAAGAGTTCATCTTGAGTAAAGCAAGTTTTTTTTTTCACTTTTGGATTATTTTTAAATCCCAGATGTCATATCATTTTATTTAAATATAATCTAGAAAATTTTCATTTTTTTCTTTTTCCCAACCATAGTACCGTTATTATAAAAACAGATGAAGACAGAATAATTAACAATAATTCCTCAAATTGATATATATACAGGTTGAGCAGCCCCAATATAAAAAAATCTAAAATTCAAAACACTTCTGGTCCCAAGCATTTCAGATAAGAGACATTCAACCTATATATATTTTTATGTATATATACTTTTCTGTGTGTGTGTGTATATACTTTATACTTACACACACATTTATGTATACATCCTCTTCATATATGCATATGTGAGCACATATACACTTATCTTATGTAGATATGGTTAGTGTATGATATCCTGTATATGTGTTGTCTTAGTCTGTGTTGTTATAAAAAATACCGAGGCTGGGTAATTTGTATTTAAAAAAGGTTTATTTGGCACATGCTTTTTTGTTTGAAAGGTTCAAAACTGGGCATCTGGCAAGGGCCTTGGGCTGCTTCCCCTCATGGCAGACGGAGCCGTTGTGTGCAGAGAACTCATGATAAGAGAGGAGGCAGGAGGGGGGGAGAGGTGCCAGGCTCACCCTGTTTCCCCTGTTACTAACATCTTGCATTACTGTGACACATTTGTCACAAAATAATGAACAAATCTAGAGTGATCTAAAATTCATACTTCATTCAGATTTCCTTAGTTTTTACTTAATAGCTTTTTCTTTTCCAGAATCCCATCTAGGATATCACATTATTAGTAGTAGTATTACTATGGTATTATTTATACATCATGTCTCCTTAGAATTCTCTAGACCAATAGTTTCTCATACAAAATTTCTTTGTTTGTGATAATCTTAACAGTTTTGGTAAGTATTTTGCACAACATTCCTTCCATTTGAGTTTATCTGATGTTTCTCTCATGGTTAGACATGAATATGAGTTTTGGGAGACAGACTACAGAGGTGAAGTGCCATTTACATCACATCTTATCAAGGATACATGCTATCAGCATGACATCACTACTGAAGTTTACCTTGACCACTGGCTGAGGTGGCGTTCGTCAGGTTTCTCCACTATGAAGTTATTCTTTTCCCCCTTTCCATACCGTATTTCTTTGAAAGAAATCACTGTGTGCATCTCATATTTAAGAGGTGGGGATCTAAGAAAGCAGAATATCCCCATAAATTATTTGTTGTTCTTTTGCATGGTAGATTTATCTACTCTCCCCATTTACTTATTTATTCAATAATTTACTTATATCAATATGTACTAATGGACATTTATTTTATGCTTTGGGTTATAATCAAATGTTATGTTATTTATTTAGTTTATGCTCAAATTATTCCGGCTTTGACCAGTGGGAGATCTTTCAGTTGGCTCCTGTATCTCTTTCACATACCTCCAACATTGTGTTTCTTGAGCACTTCCTAGTTTCTGGCATCACAGCATGCACCACACTGATCTTGAATATCTACTCCCCTGGTCCTAAGATCAGCATTTCTCCAAGGAGCTTGGTTCCTTTTAGTGGAGAATGGTATTAGAAATAAAGGTCTGGGAGCTGGGCGTGTTCATTGTGAATGGGATGCTGCTGCTTCTAGGAAACAGAGGGGATGATCTTCTAGGAAACATCACACACAAGACACGCAATGAATATTATAACCACTAGAATTTTTGAGCCCTGCTTACATATCTAATCAAGTTTTCACAGCATTTTAAAAAATACTCATCCATCCACCCATCCATCCATCATCTATCTTCCATTCATGCAAGTACACAAATGCACTAATCCTTAACCTTAAGGAGCTGACTATATGGCTGAGGCAGAATGACAGAGAAGTTATAGCTGCTTTCAGGTAGCTGAGGTAAGTTTTGTATATATCAGTGGAACAGAAGAAATGGAAATACAAATAAATAACAGATTTCCAAGAAATAATCCAAGTTAATTGAATGGAGAAAGGATAGTCTCTTTAAGATATTGTGTTGGAATAACTGAATGTCTATATGCAAAAATAATAATAGCAATCTAATCATTACTTTACATCAAACACAAAATTAACTCAAAATGGATTGTAGACCTTCATGTAATTATAGAAAACATAGATCTTTGTGACTTTGGGTTACACTTAGATTTTATTTTAATAGGATGAAGAAAAAATGTGATAAATTAGAATTCATTAAAATCAAAAATTTAGCTCTTCTAAGGATCCCTTTAATAAATTGAAAATGCAAGCCAAATACTGAAAGAAAGTATTTGCAAAAGGTACATATCTGATAAATAACTTCTATCCCGACTATATGAAGCACTTTTATAATATAATTGTAAGATAACAACTTGATTAAAAAATTGAAAAACGTTATCATACTTTTCTTTAAAGAAGATATAAAAAGTAGAGGCACATGAAAAGATGCTCAACATCATTATTTGAGGGAAATTCTAATTTTCTCTCATTATTGTGGAATAACACACAATATTCCCCTAATATAGTATTATATACTGACTAGAATGGCTAATATCACTGACATTACCAAGTGTTGAAGAGGATTGAAAACAACTGGAACTCTGATAGTGTTGGTAGTGATGCAAAATGGTAAGCCACTTTATAAACAAGTAGTTTCCTATAAGGTTAATCATACACTTACTCAAAGATCTGTATGTGGATGCTCATAACAACTCTATTCGTTATAGCCCCGAATTGGAAGCAGCACAAATGTCCATCAATTGATGAATGGATAAACTGAGTTTTATACATCCATGCAATAAAAAACTATTAAGCCATTAAACGGAAAAAACTACTGGTACATACAACAATATGAATGAATCTTTATGAATACTATTAAGTGAAAGAATCCAGGCACACAAGAATATATACTGTATGATTCTAATTATAGAAAATTTAGTTCATTGAATAGAATTCATTACCTATTATACTATATACAATTACATATTTTCATATAATAGAATGTATATGAAATTCTAGGAAAAGGTGCTGAAAGAATAAATGTGAGTGGTCGCCAAGATGAGAATGGGAGTAGGGAATTTTACTGCAAATAAGCAAATTTTGGGGATGATGGAAGCTTTGTATCTCATATTTGTGGGGTGGTTACATGACTGCATTCATTTGTCAAAATTCATCAAATTTATCAGTATTATTGTATGAAATTATGCCTCAATAAATAATGCATAAATACTTTAAAATGAGTATTATTTGTCCTGTACTTCAAGGTTCTCTGTCTAATGTCATAGACAGGCTGGTAAGAAAATACTAATACCTGTAATACTGTGTGACCACTACTATATTGATGTATGCACATATACTATTTATTCATTCAGCTGGTCCCTATGGGACTGGGACTGTGTTTAGCACTATGATGACAACTGTCCTCAGAGAATTTAAGGTCTGGGAAACATAGAACAGGAAATAACTAATTCTACCTAAGATATCAGAAAAGACTTTTTAGAGGTGATTTCTGAGCAGAGCTTCAATAAAGAAGTTCACCAGGCAGAGAGAAAATTACGTACAAAAGTACAAGGACTATTAAATTTTATGGCATGTCATTAACATAGAAGGCAGCTTTGTGTGGCTTTTCTTAATCAATGGAACCATACTTTCTGTGAAATCTCAAAATGTTGAATTTATATATATATTATCTATCTAATAACTTGATTCCATCTCAAAGTTTGTGTTTTCTGGTGTTGGACTCATCTTTCAAATCATTACTGAAATGCTAGGAAAATATGATCAAATTTAAGTCTTCCCATGAAACAACAGGGATTTTCCAACAGGTAAAACTCGCTAGTAGTAAAGTGCTTGTAATTTCTTTTCTAAGAATTATCATTGAGAAAATTTAAAAAGGTTCAATGGCCACAGATTGTCATTAAGTTCTATCAACACGAGGATCTTGTCTGCTTTGTTCACCACTACCTCCTACAATGTCTGACATACGGGAAAGAGCCAATAGATAGTTTTTGTTGGTGAATGGATGGGAAATCAAGTTCTGACAACTTATCTCACTGCCTGCCTCTTTCACCTTAGCTATGAATAACATCTGTAGATTGGTGGCCACAACAATTGTGCTTTTTAAAATTTCTCTGGTAATTCCCACTTCAAACTTCTAAGTGGAGAGTTCAAATTTATGACTGAGCACAGTTCAGATCAGGGATGAGAGTCACGGAAATATTTACACATTTAAGAATTCTGTATTTTCTTGATGTCTATTCAAGCACTTCAGATGATCTTCGGCTCCTAATGTATCTGGATGGCTACTATTAATCTATTCCTGTCTCACATGGGTAGTCTAGTTTGTATTTTCCTCAGAGAAATGCTGAACTGAATTGGCAAACCACATACACTTACCCTGCAACCTGCCTACAAATGCTGTTACAGCTGTTACATGACTTGCAATACAAACGGAATGACAGTAATGTTTATTTCCACACTTCCCAATTCAACAATAGAGATTATATTGTGTGGCACCTATTGTATAATACCTCATTTCATCACAAGAGAATGAAATGGGGTTCAACATAATTGTGTGAGAGACGATGGGCTGGATTTGCTAGTAATTCAAGAGCTAGTGAATCAGTCCAGCTCATTTCTGGCATTTTGACATCGGCTTTTCTATCTGTGTTTATCCTCTTTTCATATTATGAGTGGAGAAACCCTATTCTGAAGTGAAGGAAACACAATAGCAAATTATAGATCACCTTCACCTTACCTTCATATGGTGTTCGCAACCAATGAATTACAATATTGATAATTTTGTCTATTATTGTTAGAGGGAGGAAGAAAACCCAGAAACCTAGATTTAATCACATTTTTTCCCAAAAGCGTTTTGTAAAGACTGATTAAGGACAATACGTTAGTTGTAAATTCGTTTTCAATTAGTTCCAAAGAAAGACTATGAATAACTAAACAAAAATTTCCTTTGAAACTAGCAAAAGCAAATGCTGATTTTACAGTGTTAAAAGGCATCTTTGTGGGTAGAGCTTTGGACTATAAGCTAGGAGGTCTGCATTGTTTGCCTTGCTGGGCCATTATCTCACTCTGCAAATTTGGATAAGATCCTTGAATAATGTGTCTTTCATTTTCCTTATCTGTTGAATAGCAATATTTTACTTACCACTAAAGAATTTTCTCTGAAAATCAAATCTCACAATATATGAGGAAATACTTAAAGGAAATATTATGCAATGTACAAATATTTGTTATCACACAACAGACTCTTTTATGTACACATAGCATTGTGCTGTCTCTTACAGAGAGGTTACTCAGGCAGACAAAATCATTAGGGCTAGTCAACCTCCCTTTAGTAATCACTTAAAAATTCTATTATGACCTTTCAAAGAACAACAAATGAATTACATATTTTTGGCTTCTCTAGGTGCAGAGTAATTCAGGGTCCTGAAGGAGGAAAAACCAGTTGAACTTATTAAGTGCTTTCATTGAGGCCAGGAGCACTGGCTCACACCTGCAATCATAGCACTTTGGGAGGCCAAGGGAGGAGGATTCTTGAGGCTGGGAGTTCAAGATCAGCCTGAGCAACATAGTAAGATCCCTGTCTCTACAGAAAAAATAGAAAAATTCACCAGGGATGGTAATGTGTCTCAGCTACTTGGGACCCTGAAGCAGGAGGACCACTTGAGCCCAGAAGTTAGAGATTGCAGTGAGCTATGATGATGCCACTGCACTCTACCCATGGCAACAGAGTGAGACCCTGTCTCCAAATAAATAGGTAAATAAATAATTATTGAAACTTTTCACTGATACCCTAAAGGGTAAACATTAGTCAGTCTCTTTACCTTAAATTCAAAGATTATCATAAATTCCCCCAAAAAGTGCTTTAATTGAGACAAACAAGTTCAAGTACTCACGACATATGTATTTATTATTGACTATAGCACTGCCCTTGCTCTCACAGAGTTGACAGTTTAGTCTACATATATGTAGACAAATTATACTTTTATCTTTCCCCAAAAATATCTTTCAGCTGCAAAGTGTTAAATTCATAAGTCTCCAGTCTCCACATCCTCCTATCCTTTCTATTTTCTCCCTCCAACTACAGCAATTATTGATACCCTTGTTCTGACCCCACTGAGCTCTCCTGCATCTTTGACCCCGTTACTTTTCCATTTCTGCCAGTTCCATCTAACACCTTTCTCTTTCTTCTCTCTCCAGCTGTCCTAGTTTATTGCCTTTTGCTATAAAGTAATACCTGAAACTGGGTACTTTATAAAGAAAAAAGGTTTACTTGGCTCATGATTCTGCTGGCTGGAAGACTGGGCATCCAGAGGAAGCCTCAGGGTGGAAGGTGAATGGGGAGCTGTTGTGTGCAGAGATTGCATGGGGAGAGAGGAAGCAAGAGAGAGAGAGGTGGGGAGTGCCAGTCTCTTTTTATCAACCAGTTCTCCCAGGAACTAAGAGAGTGAGAACTCACTCATTACCATGAGGACAAAGCCAGTCATGAGGGATCTGCTCCCTTGACCCAAACATTTCTCATTAGGCCCTTCCTCCAACACTGGAGATCAAATTTCAACACGAGGTTTGAAAAGACAAACCTCCAAACTGGAGAACCAGCTAGAACTTCACATCAATCACTTAGACTTTTTCTTAAAATATTCTCAACTTTTTTCCACTCAGATATTTCCAATGCTTATGTCTACCTGTATGCTCCAAGAATATGGCCTGGATTAGTGGAGGAAACCAGAACATGGAGGAATCATTACAAATGCCTGGTTTCCAAGCCCAACTGAGCCTTCAAAGATGCCATCATCCTTCTATTGCCTTCTACATTTCCTAGTCAGCTCTCTCATCTGTTCTCCAGAGTAGCTATTACCAACTTTCTTATTCACTCTAAGTCTCCTACCAGGCAAACTCTGATCTTTCTATCGTACTTTACAGTAGAAATAGACCACAGTAGAGGAGAATTTTTCAACACTTTCTAAAAATCTACAAACATACCTGTATTTCTTTTTGAACTGTCAAACATTGTCTTTCTACTTGTTTGTTTCTATTAATATTTAAACATGACCAAGTTCAGTTCACCTTGAGTTTTTAAAAAATGCTCTCTTGACTGTACTACTCCCCAACTATGACTTTATCTTTATTCTTCTAATCCTCAGACAAATCTCTTAAAATAGTTGTCTATGTTCACAGCAATCTGGTTTCAACTCTCCCAACTCACAAAATGATCTCACAACTCCACAAAATGAATTTTTGCCAAGGTCATCAATACCGTGGATGTAAAATCTATTAGAAGATTTCACTGTATATCTTACCTGACTTCTTAGTTCCTTTGCAAAATGTTGGCCACTTGTTCCTTCACTAAACGCTCTCATCTGTTGGCTTCTGTGATATTATCCTCTTCTGGTTTTCTTCCTACCTCTGGCCACAATTTTTCAATGTCTCTAAAGTGCCCCTGCCCCCAATAAATCCCACTCTCTTGAAACATACTCCCTCATCTATAGTCTCCTTGTCAGTGTCTAGTACTACCTCTAGCTATCTAATATGTATGTCTTTATTCTCTGGTAGGTCCTCCCTCTCTCTCGTTTCTCAAATCAATCAATCATGGATTGATAAATTCCACTTAATAAATGTTGGAATTTGAATCTGTCCAGCCTGCTCCAGCCCCAGTTCTACTTCTCTAATTCCACCATCATTTATTCATCAAAGTTCTTTCGAATGCCCACTCTACGCCAGACACTGAGCTATAAGCATTGAGGAAACATTGGTGATAAAGCCAGAAATTATTTGAACTTCAATGGAGCTTCTATGACCTTTTCTGAATTATTGCCACAGCCTCATAATTTGTATCCTTTACTCAAAACTTGTCATTTTCCAAATTTTTCTTCTATACTGAGGTCAGAATAATTTTCTTTTTCTAAGATGAAATTTCAGCTATGATACTCCTCAGCCATGACATTCCATTGCTCCCTGATGCTTTTATGATAAAGCCTAGACTTCTCAACAAGGCCTACAAGACTCAGCATGGTTTGGCCCCAACTCGTATTTCTAGATTTGTATCTCCAATGCTCCCTGTACAATTTCTCTTTTACCTTGAACAATATGATCCAGCCACACTTTCAGTTTTTACAGACTGCATGCTGTTTTTCACTTGGCACACTACTTTCTCTACATGAAACTCCTACCCTCTTCTTGATCTGGTTGCTCACTTCTTCTAGGAAGCAATTTGTGTTCAGTTCTCTTCCTCAGTGTTCTCCATGACACCTTTTATGTTGTTATGCTAACATTTAAGATGTTCTTATTTAGCATTTTTCACACTAGTATTGTCAAATCATGCTCATAAAACACCCTTGTACATGGTGGCCATTGTGCATATCACTATAAACAGATATCAGATTTTATGGAAATAGTTCACAACCAATGGTGTACAGGTTTACCTGTGAAGATTTTAAAATTATGAATGCCTAACCCCAAATATATAAAATCACAATTCTGAGGTAGAAAAACCTAGTTATATGTTTTCTTTAAAGTCCTCAGGATATTCTGATACTCATTTCTGGTTAAGAAACACTGCACACACACACACACACACACACACACACACGCACACACACACAGAAAATGAAAAAAAATAATAAGAAGAAAATAAACACCACACTGGATCATTGATTTTCGAAGTGTGGTATTGTCCCTGGACCACTGGCATCTGCATAATTTGGACACTTGTATAAAACACCAATTCTTGGATCATGCCCCAGATATACTGAATCAGAAACCCTCTGGAGGGTGGAACCTAGCAATCTATTTTCACAAGCCCTCAAGGTGTTTTGATACAAACTATTAAGAATGTTAGGAGACCATTGCCTTAGACTAACCTTATGATAAGGATTGTATACCTCACTCTACTCTATTTATGCACAACATAATATGGTATTTGATTATATCAGTTTTTCCCTTTGAGACCAGGCATGGTTTCAGAATCCTTCTCAACACAGAGACCCAGGAAGCCATTGACAATCAATGAGAGTTATAACTTGCATTGAAATCTATCTGTGATTTCTTCACTATAATTTCATACAGGATTCATACTGCCTCTTAGTACATAGAAAATTGGGACACAGGCTTAAGCAATGGGGAAGAAGCTTTGAACATGAAGACATAACTTTCAGTTGCCCTTGAGGAAGAAAAGAACAAAAGAGATGATGTGAAGGAAAGTTTCTCTAAATGCAGGAAAAAGTGTTAGAGACAACAGTGGAGAGAGACCATATAAAGAGGGAATATAACAGGGCATTATAGGAGTCCAGAACAGGAAATTTTGGGCTAGCATACCTTTTAAAGTTAATCATTTTAATTTGCACTTAGAAACAGTTTTGAGCCCTGTAACTGAAAGCCTAATGTGATTTCGGTACAGAATATAACGGCTGAAATTTTCCTAGCTGATCAGTCTTATCAACGAGAAAGAGGAGACAAATAAATACTTTCAAATTCATTAAATTTAAGGCAGTATTTCCAAATAGGCTAAATTTAAGAAATTTAAAATAATTTCGAGAATTTCTGAGTTTTTAAAATATAATCGCCTTAATACCATTAATACTTAAGCTTTCATCCTTACCTATTTCATTGTCATTAGAGAGTCTTTTTTCTTTGACAAATGACATTACTTCTGAGCTTCTAATGCTGCCCGCTTTTGTGAGGAACAGGAAGTGTTATGATAATATCCATAGTTTTTATTCATCTAAACCATTATAAGCTTGAAGCCTCAAAAGAGCCAAAGTAGTGTATAAATAGGAGTAACCAGAGTGTTTTAAATGTATTTATAATGGCCCCATTTAATAAATATCGCTTATATTATTCATTATTTTACAAATATTTTGAAAGCCTGGATAGTCTCATTTGAATGCATGCTTCCATGCTGGGATTTATGTAACTTTGCTGTCACCAACAGGTTGCTGTGCGAATTAAATGTTTTCATCTCTGCACGTTTTCATTGTCTCTAACAGTTAAAAAAATCAAGGAATACACTATATTGTTATTTTTCTTAAACTTGAGATGCTCGATGTTCTGTAGAGCACAATCAAGCATTAACATATTGCATCGGGGAAAGGATTATTATTTTTTTATTTGCCTGAAGAGGATAGCGTGGACATATATCAGCCAAAGAGCCATTTTTATTTTTTTCTCTAGCAGCAGATTTATTTCTCCATTAAATGCAGAAAGAGTATCAATATCCCCTACGTGACTTCAATTAACTGAACATTTTGTCAACCACTGCTATTCTTCAGCTGTCGACTATGCTATATGAAAGAATAGAGAACCTGTCCTGTTTTCTCATCTTCCTTCTCAATTAAACAAAGGAAAACAGAATGACAAGAAGACATTAAAACTGAGCCTACCATTTAGTTGGCATCTGCACTTCTAGAGACAATTTGTGAAAAGTTATGTAAAGGAAGGACCAATGCAATGGCAAGATCACACAGGTATTGAAAATGTTTCTTTCCCCCCTACCTCATTCCATTTTCAACTACCCTGGCTCTTGTGCTTACCAGAAAAATCTCAGTATCAACTGAGACATAAAAGAGAAAAGATTTAGAAAATATTTCTTTTGGCCAGAACAGAAATATCTAAGCAAGTTATTGAGTCAACTATGAAATAACACAAATAGCTCATTAATATAATTTCTCATTATGATAGACACCTTGTTATTCTTTTATTTTTTAACAATCCAGGCTATTTTGTTCTTATCAATTGAGATTATTTTTCAAGGTTTCATTAAACCTAAAATATCCCAAGTGGAGGCAGTGAATTAAAACTTGTATTTAATTTAAATTCAGCTTTTTAAAAAATAAGGAATGTATAATAATTTAGGATTACAAAGGTGACAACATTCAGGTAAGAACATAAATTAGGTTTACAATGTTACATTCAAATGTAGACCATATGTACAGATTGACTCAGGCTACCTGAAAGACCTGTTCTATTTTCTATGCTCATAGTCATTTATTCAAGTATGTACAATGTCCTTGGTAAAGAGCTAGGCAAATGAGATGCAAATGTCCACTTTAAGTACTACTGTATCGTTGAGGGTATGTGAAGACCCAAGCCCATACTTAAAATACAGTGTGGCAAGTGTAATATTGTGTGTGTGTGTGTGTGTGTTTGTGTGTATGAGAGAGAAAAAGAGAATACAGGAACAATGAGGAAGAGAACCTAAGGCATCAGGGAATAGTCATAGAAAACTTTCTAAAGAAAAATTTATTTGAGCTGAGTTTTCTAGATTTTAGTTAGGACATATTAGGATGAAAGAACATCTTGGATCAAGACATCAAGATACTGCCTCATTTGTTGTTTTCACTTTAATTGAACAAATACAAGGCAGGCTTTGTACAACATGCTTTAAGGAGAACGGCTCCTTCAATCCTCCCAAACAACTATGAGACATTTACTATTGTCATCTCTATATAGTGGTAAAAAGTGAACAATTTTTCCAAAGTCAAACATGCTTTATTTTAGCTCAGGAATTTTGATTTCATAACCCATTTGGTACAACTTGGCACTTTTATGAGCATTCTATTTTTCTTCATCATGAAGAATCTGTAGTATTTGCAGGTAGAAGGAGCTACAAGAGATGGCACAAATCAGAAATGAAAGTCTGAAAAAGATGATCTTTGTATGTGAGAATACCATGTTTAGACTTTATTCTGGTTAACTGTATGTTATCATTGCAGGATTTAAAGAAGGAATGGATACAATTATGTATTAATTTTATATTAATTTTATAATCATTAATTATATATTAGTTTTATAATAATCACTACCAAAGATAAAAGTAATGATTAGGGTTAGGAGACACCTTAAGAAACTTGGCAATATTTCAAATAGGAGATGCTGAGAACTTGAACTGGATGAGTGGGAGTTAATAAAAGGTAGACAAATTCGGGAGCTATCGAAGAGGTAGAAGTTATAACTCTTTTTGACGGAATGGAAGTGTGCAGAGAGGTAGAAAAAGGAGAAATTTGGAATGACTTTCATGTTTCTAGCTTGAGTTATAATACCTGGGTTGTAGTGACTCCAGCTGATAGGGAATACAGGAAGAATATACATTTGGGTCTGGAATTAGAGAAATGATGGATTCTCTCTGGGGTGTGATGTGGCTGATAGACCCATAGAGAATATAACGGCAGTTAATTAGAATGATCTTGGGGGCACAGAGAGGCTGAGACTACAATGTATATTTGTGTATAACTAATTTATAGGCTGTCAAAGTTGTGCCAATTGGAAAGTTCAACCAGAAGAGTATGCAGAAGTAGAAGATAAAGTGACCTAGATATCAAGAAAAATAGAGGCCCACAAGAGAGGCTGAGAAAAAAAAAAAGAAGGCCAGTGAAGAGAAACAGAAGCAGAAAAAATCTGTGCAGAGAAAATTCTGGAGTATAGACAATGCCATCAATGGTAAATAATGCAGAGAGTGTAAGCTAGATGAGGACCCAAACGTGTCTACTGAATGTGGTGCATGACGGAGCAATTTACATTGAGTTATAGAAAAGAGGTTAGATGACAGTTAGATGAGGAAGATAATTGAGTAGTCCAGGCAATGGAGAGGTTGAAGTGATGCATCATGAGGTCTAGAAGGGCTTGATAATAAATTAAAGCTAGGTAAAGCCTAGGAACTGCAGGTTGTGATGAATTTAAGGACTAGAAGTTGGTCGGGTATGGTGGCTCATGACTGTAATCCTAGCACTTTGGGAGGCCGAGAAGGGAGGATCGCTTGAGGCCAGGAGTTCAAGACCGCTTGAGCAACATAGTGAGAGCCTGTCTCTGCAAAAAATAGAAAAATTAGCTAGGCAATGTGGCATGCCGGTAGTCCCAGCTACTCAGGAGCCTGAGGTAGGAGGATTGCTTGAGCACGGCAATTTGAGGTTTCAGTGAGCTATGATGACGCCACTGCACTCTAGCCTAGGCGACGGAGTAAGACCCTGCCTCAAAAAAAAGAAAAAAAAAAAAGAGAGAGAAGTTATCATATAGAGGTATGGAGGAAATTGAAAGATTGAGAGATTATGGTGAAAAAAGTGTCATTACCTTTTAAGATTCCAGAGATAAGACATTTCTGAGCAATTATACTACTTCTGGTCTTTGGCTATGAATTACATAATAGAGAATGGAAATGAAGGTCATTGGAGGAGGGAAGGTCAGAGATTTTAGATAAGTTGTCATGCAAATGTTTGAAGTACCTGAGGTAGATGACAGAAGTTGGAGTGGAAAGGGAAACTGAGGCAAGAGCCAATTCACAATATATATAAGGTTTGGGGAGCACAGGGAGAAAAGAGACCAGTCAGGTGGCATGAGCTTCATGCAAGAATGGTTTCCCCAAGAAGCTGGATGTACAGACCTTTAGCAGTGGACATGGGAAATTAAAGGTCAGTATCTTCTATCAGCCACAAGATATGCAGAATGTGGAAAACTGAGGTGTCTTCACTAGCGAGAACTGTAGAGTAGAAATGAATTTCCTCCTAATAAGCACCTGGGTTCAAGCCACAGGCCCCCCTTGTTGGCATCGGAACTTCCTGCTCTATAATGTTCACTGTACTTATGATTACAGTAGTGTATTTGTCTTTATCGCATGTGACTTGTATCAGAGTTCCTGGATTACATCTATTGCCCCATTTTTCATTATGTTCATCCTTCTACCTTCCATAGGATACTACTTAGAGCCATACAAATAATAACCTTCTACTAAGTACTGAGTGTACAAAGGAATGGATACGTGCTAATCAGAAATTCTGCTGTGTCTTTTCACATCGGGTGACACAATGAAAAACATGGATATGTCTACTCTCCAAGCTCTTCGTTCATTTGCATTGTTACTTGTGTAGTCAGTAAACAAGACAGCTAAAGCTTTGAAGTGTTTATTCTGGCCTTAATGCTCATCTAAGTCAGCTGTCTATTTTGACCAAATTAATCAGGAATATGGCAATAACCCTGCCTCAATTTATGTTGTACATAAGGAGGCATGGGGATGAACAAATTAAACTAATTAACTTAAAAAAAATCTAGATACCAAAAACCATGTTTATGAAAAGATAAAAGTCAGGGATAACATTGCCAAAGATGCATTATGTATTCTTCTGGTTTTGACACGAGCCTCCCAGTTTAATTCCCTTTAATCTGTCTCACTTTTGTATTTCCCGATGATGCTTCCACTTGCAGTCTCAGAATCTGAAATTACAACACCGGGGACAGCATCGGAATTCTCAATGCTCAGAGAGGCTGTTGTAACGAGCAAGACTACAGGTTCAGTCACTGTTTCAGTTAAAGGATCAATATTTGTATCTTGTCCAAAGTCTGCTGTCTCTCCTTGACAATAACTTCCACCACTCCCTTGAGGAATAACCTATAAATGTCTGCAATTTTCTATCTAAAGCCCTCTTTTCTCTCTCACTATCCGTTGTCTTGGCAAAATACTTTTCTTCCTCACTATTTTAGAGCCTGCTCTTGTTATTCCTTCATCCAATTTGGCATTAGCACTACTTACTCTTGGATAGCAGACCTGCAATTGGTAGAAGCTGATCTCAAAGAGGTCCCATGGTCAGATTGGTATTTAGAATTTTAAAAATTTATTTCCGATCAAGAGAATTAAAAATTTCAGCTATAGAACCAGTTGCCAAGTTCCAAATGTTGATATAGGATCAGTATTTGATTAGTGTTTTTTAAATATGTCACTTTTAGGAAGCCAAATTTAATAGCTGAGATAGCCATTCTTTCCCATAAATTAGCAAATCAGATAAGTAAAGATAGAATTGAATTTCTTTGACAAAGTGGAACTCAAAAACAGCTGACACCTGCTTTATAGCTTATAAAGACTTTTTTTAAAATGTGGTAAAAAGACAAATCTAATGGATCTGTTTATGTCAGGGACCCTATAATATTTTAATAATATACACATTTGGCTTGATCTTTTATTTTATATACTGAGAGCTTGCAAAGGTGTGGAATTATTAAATGCAGAAGACAGCACCTAGTAGCAGAAAGCAACCAGGAATAGGAGATGAGATCCTTAGATTCTAGTCCTACTCTTTCTCTATCTGTTGTTTGGCCTTAGGCAAGTTATTTTCCTTGCGTTTCTTTGTTTCGTCATTTGTAAAATGAGAGATATAAATCATAACTTTCTAAGTTTCCTTCTCAATCTATTATTCAAATGGAATTTTGCAAAATATTACCCTAGTGTTAGATAGGTCTTATAGCTAATGCTTCTTTAATTACCTATCAAGATCTACTTTTCCAAATATTTTATTCTAAATGTTTTTCCCAAGATGTGATAAACTCTAAGTATCTTAAGAAATAATCTATGGGAAGATGTTAAGAAATACATTTAAACTTTGATATGTATTCCAGGACTTGTCTTGTCACAGACACCTTGTCAAAACATATGATGCTAAAACTCTTATTATATGATAGTAATTTTTTTCAAATAACATTATCAAGTAGAAGCCAAGAATCGAAAGCTTCTACTAGTGTATTCAGTGCTCAACTTCAAGGGAGACATCACTCAAGTACTCTGTCTGTCAAGGTCAAAATTAGCAAACTGTTTTAGATATCATACATGCTGTCACCAGATTTTCAGGTGTGTATCACAACATGAAACTAACTATTCAAACCTAAGTCTCCAGATTAGTATGTTTCCTAATTGAGTGGCACCTGATTAACCCACCTACAGATATTTCATATACTACACTTTTGGGAAAAATCATTGAATTAATTAAATTTAAAATCAACTTTACTATTGAACAGCACACTAAAAATTCTGTCTCTGTAATGGTGAGGAAGAAACAGAAATGAATGAATGAGTGAACAAGTCAATGAATGAGCAGATATAAAACTATAAACCAGGGCTAGATTGAGTATGTCACATACATTACTTTATATGATCTTCACAAAGCTCTTTAAGGTACCTATTATTGTAGTCATTCTCAGATTGCAAATTAAAACAGACGCAGAGATGTTAAGTAACCTGTCCAAGGTCACACAGCAGGGAAGAAGAAAACTGAGCCCACGAAGCCCAATTCCCAAGTTCACGTACCAAATAAGCTGCCATGTCCATCTCATCAGATATTTGTGAACATTCAATTACAAAGTGTATGTGAAATTGTTAACAAAGTTTGTGGCGCACTATTAGATCATGGTATGAAATGGAATAAGCAATAGTGAAGAATGTGCACTCAAGAGTAAGAATGTGGGGTTCAGACCTTACCTTTGCCATGTACTAGCTGTGAGACCAAGAGCACATCACTTAACCTCTCTGTGCCCTAGTATCCAAATACGTAAAATAGTGATAACAAAAGTATCCATTTTCATGTGGTTATTGTGAGGATTAAATGGATCAGTATCTGTAAGGCACTTAGAACAATGCCTAACCCATACCAGGGGCTATAATTATTAATCATTATTATTGCAAATATAAGCTACTGTCATTTCCACATTTAAAAATAGCATCTTAGATTTTGTACAGCACTCCAGAAATAACAAGGAACCTTTATTCAGAGTCTCTTCTTTGCTTCCCACTTTATTATAACCATTATCCCCATTTTGCCAATGAGGAATCTAAGACTCAGAAATGTGAAATAATTTTTCAAAGTCATATGGGTAAAGAGTTCCTCAGACTCAGGCTCTCAGACTATAACGCCATTTATTACACTGAATATCCTGTTGCTTTGACCAGAAGCCAAAACCAGATCACCCTCAAGGGAGGTCAGAATTTTATCACCAATTCTAACATCTTTTGGAAGGAAATACGGATAAGCAGCTTGATGTCAATGGATAAGTCTAGAGTTAGACCTAGAAATTTACTCTTCTTGAAATCAAAGAGTACTTAAAACAAAGTAAGTATAGTCATAGTAGGACCTGTGGGAAAATCCAGTCAGCCACCTGGTTTTGTATGGTCCATAAGCTGAGAATGGGTTCTACATATTAAATGGTTGGAAAAACAAATCAAAAGAAGAATATTTTGTGCCACATAAAAATTCTAAGAAATCCAAAGTTCATTGTCCATAAATAAATTTTTATTGGAAGACAACCATGTCCACTAGTTTTCCTACTATCTATGGCTACTTCGCGCTACGACAATAGAGTTGAGTATCTGAGACAGAGACTGTGTGTGCCACAAATCCTGAAACATTTACTATCCAGTTCTTCACAAAAAAAGCCTGCTGCTTTCCATCTCTTCATCTTAGTGTTGGTGGTACTGGAATGTTGACAAAAAATTTTTATGATAATGATGCTGAAATAAATGTCCTCCCACCTCTTCATTCACCTAGCAAATACCTATGGTAATGATGTCTCTGAATAAGTGTACCTGAAGTTACTAAAACTACAGATGTGTGTACAGATGTGTGTTCACCCTGCCTGTTATTAAGAAGTTTTCATATACAAGGCTGCCAAAGGCAGCCCACAGTATCCTTGTACAGAGAAAATAGAGTGGAGGTAACGACTTAGGGTCAAACCTAAGGTGCATCGACTTGAGCTGAAACTGAAGATCCCCAGGCTGCCAGCCTCCTAGGATGCATTCTGAGCACCAGATCTTGAGACGGAGGAAAAGGCTGATGTATCCTAGACAAAAGATGGCATGCTAACCCTAGACTCATGATGTAGAAATCAGCTGAAATTCTGCTTGGGGACCAAAGAGCCCAGATAATGATCACATACTCAGAACCCTGGGAATGATAAATGATTGGATTTGATATCAGCTCAGGCAACGGTATTCTCTGGTTTAGCATTTCTAATGATCTTTTGAAACCATAAGCTCAACATTATTTCTTAATGAATTTCCTTTGTCCTATTTCAGGAGCCCTCAGCACTCCTTGGTTACACTTGGGTGACTTATAATTAGTTTTGCAATACTAACATAGATTACAATTTAAAAGGAGAGAGAGAGGAAAAACAAATATGCTTTCAATTACAACAGAGGGGGAAAAAGGAATTGTAACAAAATGTGTTGCTGTTGCAAATTACCTGGTTTTATTACGTGTTCTTTTATTTATTTATTTAAATTAAAATTCTAGGTCCTTTAACCCAGGCTTGTTCTTTCAATGACATTCTATTTTCTAAGCTTTGAACAAGTGATTTTTTTAAAAAATATAATACTTACAGAAGGTTGTTTGGATAAGCCACCCTGGCCATTAAATTGGTCTTCAAGTGAAAAGCATAGTGATTAGTGCATGGGTGTCTAAGAGTCATGGAACCTCAGGGTTGGAAGTGTCCTTTGAGCATCATGGCAGAATCTGCATGAGCTTAAGATCAAGGGATTTGGGGTCTGACAAAGCTCGGTTGGTAGCCTGTCCCTGCTACTCACTAACTGTATAATCTTGAGCAATTTATTTCAACTCTCTAAGCCTCTGTTTCAAAGGAATTTTCCTTACGGAGTCATGGTCAGGATTAAATCTAGTAATTCATGTAAAGTTCCCACAGCAAGTGCTTGTTAAATGTATTTATTATTACTCTATTACAATGTAGTCTGACAATCCCACACCCTGCCGACCTGATGTCAATGCTAAATGAATCCATGTTCTCTGCAGTGTCCCTGAGAAGCTTTTGGTTGTGTAGTCTCTACCTGAACTCACCATGTGCCCTCAAAGGCACCCATTTTTGTTTCATACAGCTCAAATTACCAAAATTCTTCTTAGATTGATCTGCAATCATTAAGAGTTTCTTCTTAGTCCAATCCTGTTTTGTAGAGCTACACAAAATCTTTACCATTGCCCTTAGGTGTGTGCAAGCATACCTGTGATTATCTACACAAGCTTTGTCTTCCTCACTCTTATTAACTCAAGTTCTTCCAATCATTTCTCATGTTTTATTAGTGGTTTTCAACCTTGGCTGCACATGAAAATCCTCCGGAAACTTTTAAAAATCCTGATGCTCAGGAAACTCACTAGAAAAATTAAATCAGAATCTCTGGAGGCAGAACCAAGACATTGGCATTTTTTTTTAAAGCTCCCCAGACAATTCTAAACGTGCAGCCAGGGTTTAGAACCACTGTATGGGATTTCAACTTATTTCATCATGTCAATTACTTTATTCCTAAATAACTTCAGTTTCTAACAACACTGCCTAAATTACTGCTCTCAGATAATCAGTGTACTTTAGATGAGACATGAGCTATGATGTGAGTGAGTTCCCCCAAAATTCATTTGTTGAAATCTTTATCTACAAAGTGATGGCACTGGAAGGCGGGGCATTTGGCAGGTGATTAAGTCACTGGGGTGGAGCCCATGAATGGAATTAGTGCCTTATAAAAGAAGCCCCAGAGAGATCCTTTGCCTCTTCTGCTATGCATGTGAGAACACAGTGAGACTGGCTATCTATAAGGAAGTAGCCCCTCACCAGATGCAAATCTGCCCTGCTCCTTGATCTTGGACTTCCCAGCTTCCAGAACTATGAGAAATAAATTCCTGTTGTTTATAAGTCAGCCAGTCTATGGTCTTTTGTTATATCAGCCCAAGAGACTAAGACAAACACCACCACCTCCCCATTTTTTAGCACAGCAAAATTTACTATTTTAACAAACATAGTTGAGTGCTTTTATAATTTTACTGTGAACAAAAATAATTTTGGATCTTGTTAAATTGTAGATCATGATTCAGAATCTCTAGGATGGCACCCAAGAGTCTATAACTTCCAGAAGCTCCTAGGTAATGCTGAAGTTGCTGGCCCATGGACCGTACTTTGAGTAGTAGAGGTCTACTTGCTGATAGAATCACGTTAGAGTTACATGCCAGTACTGAGAGAGAGTGAGAGAGATCAAATACGGTATTGGTCTCATCATAAGTCATTCCATGGAACCTTTTATAATCTGTGTCTATCTGGCAAGTTTGTAAGTGAGTTGGCAAGCCATCTATCTCAAATATTGGCTATTTTCTCAGATGTTCTGCTTGGTGCCTGGTTTGGAAACCAGCATCCATTTATCTTTGTGACAGCTAGGATGGTGAATTTAGCTAGCTGAAGGGATTCATAGAAATATTAATATTGTACTTTCAAGTTTCTGAAAAAGAAAGTTTCCAAAACATTCATATCGTTTGAACAAATAAGCACTCTCTGATCACAAGGATCATGTCTCTTACGATACTCAACGTCTTCAACATGATAAACATGATGGACATATAGAAGATGCTAAATGAATATTAATTTATTAACTAATTTATGAGACATATTCACTGAACAAGGAAACATGCTTTTGAGGTCCATAGAATAACTAAAAAGTGAGAGAGTATGCCAAAAATGACAAATTGCATGGCATAAGCAGTGAAAATAATTTGGCCAATAAATGTGAAAATCAGAAGGGTTTAAAACAAGCCTTTGAAGGAGTGATAATTTGTAAAAAAGGTAGAGAAAAGGGGCAGGGAAAAGACATTTCAACCTTTAATATGGGTAGTTTTACGGTCAGAGTCAACATCATGCTTGACTTGGGATATCTAATGAGACTGCAGACCTAAATGGTGTACTTGTAGGACCTTCTGTCACATAATGTCAGGGATAATATATTATGCTGAGGAACATGTGAGTTATATTACAACTGCAAGGGAATAAAAATTAAAACCCCTTCATGTGGAAATAGACATAATCGTGCTGCATTTCCCCGTAGAAGAGCATACAGTAGCAATTTTTCTTTATATAATATTACATTAGTTTTAATTCTTATTAATAAGATACAAGAGTCATTAACACTATTAAAAATCTAATTATGTTAGTAATTTTCCATCATGTCATATTTGAGCAGTTAAGTATTGGTATTTGTTTTTCCTAATGGGATTCAAAAGTCTAATTAATAGGCTTTCTTTTGTGGTTAAGTAGAATGAATCTCTATGAGAAGTAAGCCATTTTTAATATCTGCAGGCACCTTATTTTCTCATATATTACACTGCCAAGTCATCTGGCCATCTGTGGTATAAATAACTACACAAGAATTATTAGATTATCATATGAAATTGAACAATGTCTTTCATTACACATGATGTTATGGCTACTATGTTCTAAGAACTTTGTTATGTACTGGACAAAAATGTAGATTTTACTTAAGGACATTTGAGATAACTGAATATAGTATATTGAATAGATCCAATCCTTTTTCTGTTTGAGCTAGTATTATTATATTTGGGGGCTGTACACATCCAAATAACTAATAGACAAAAGTCGTGTTTCTTAACTCTGGTCTTGTTTAATTAACTTAAGGTTAATGTCTTAAAAAGAAACATTTGTCTGTTGACAATGTCTCTTATTCTTGGTACTATGCTAATATATTTATATTTATATTTCTAGATATATACAGATATAGCTAAAAATATACTATAGCACATTATGTAATATACACTGTATAGATATGTAATACAATATATATTACAATGTTATTTATATATACTAATATTATACCCAAGAATAAAGAATATTTTTATAGGCAGCAATTTTTTTATTATTATTAAAAATACTCTTATGATATGCAAGTCATTTATTATTAACTATAAAGTCACAGGAGTTAAACCATCATATCATTTATTATTCTTTAATGAGATTACTACTCTAGCATGTATTATAAACATTCTGTACTTATTTTATTAGTCCTACTGAATTATATATTCTTTAAAATTATAGGTAATCTGTTAAGTTACTTTTGAAAATCACTGATTTAGAATATCTAAATTGTACTCAATCTAATGCAGCCCTTTAGAGATAGAAAATAAATGGGTGGAGTTTGTTAATGTATAAAGCAGGATACGCCACACCTCATCCAAAAATCTTACAGTAGCCCTACTTATATCTACATCTTAACCTTTTATATAACATGTACTTTTGAAAGAAATTTTCACCTAAAAAATGTTTAAAACCAAGATTCAGATTTACAGATAAGATAGATTGAATATACACTTTTCTCTCTATTCTCTCCTCAAGACACACAGAATGACAACACATGAGTTTCAAGACTGAAAACCACAAAGATAAATATAATAGGAAAGGAGGAAGCAGCCCTAACGCTTTGGGAACTAGAAGGCAGGTAGATGAATGGTAAATGGTGAAGGATTAATTATTAAGCTGCCATGGAGAAAATCTAAGAAGCAATGTAATTTTTACTACACGATTGCAAAAGCTCAGCAATTCATTGTTCCATATATTACTGAACATGGGGTTGAAGGTGATCCCACAGCTGCTTCTGAGGCAGTTCACTGCCAAATTGTGCCCTCACTCCCCACCAGCAGAAGATGGGAGGGCTACTCTCTGCTGAAGGGGAAATTTTTTTTTCCTATGGAATACTAGGTACAGTTGTGGAGGCAATGTATGTGGTACTGAGAAAAGGGAGAGGAGAAGAAGTTAAGTAAATGCTAACACACTGAATGTTAGGTCCCTTAGCTATTTTTCTGACACACGTGCAGAATGTCTACATTCTAGGGAGGAGTTGGAAGAGACCACTCTGAGCAATTTAACCAATAAAGAGAGAAAACATAGCAATACTGACGTTTTGTCTTCACTAATACAATTTCCCAGATGGATCACCCTAAGTTAAAAAACTCATTTGGAAAATTGTACTCAAAGCTCAGTTCCAAGTCCATTTTCTGTTTTCTACTGTTAAAATAAGCAGAGTCAAGGATCATCAGCTATGCGGAAATTTCTGTGGTGAATACAGAGAACAAACCAAGCAAGCAAGCAATATAAAAGAAACAGAATCATGCAGAGAATTTTTTAAAAAATTAAAAGTAGTCATTAATATTTCCAGAAAGATAAGTGAATAGTCTGTTATAAAAGAGTAATACTATTTCAAGACGGCAAAACACCTTAAAGAAATAGGAACACTCATAAAATAAGGAAGAGCTCTTATAAATTATAATGATAGCAGAAATATCTGACTTGACTGAAGTGTTAATAAAAGTTAGAGGTGGAAATACACAATAAAAAAGATGGGAAAATTAGAAAACTTGGGCAATAGGCCCAATATCTGTATACTTGGAGTTCCACAAACACAGAATAGAGAAAAAAGAACAGGATATCAAAGAATTCGAGAACATTTTCCAGAACTAAAAGGACTTGAGTTTTGAGACTGAAAATTTCCAATGAGTGACCAGCACAATGGGCAACAATATACTCACATAAACAATCACACACAAATTTGGAAGGGTGTTGTCCTGGTTCTTTGACTCCTTGCTTGGAGGAATCACAAGCTGGCCCAGTGGGACAGAGTAATGACAGACACTTAACACCTCCACACGGGCAGCTTTTATTGCAGGCTTCTCAGCACAGACATAGAAAGCGAAAGGATGTTTCCTGAGGGGAATTGGGTCCATCTCCTCAAGTGGTGAAGACCATGGGGTTTTGCCACATCTCTACTTTTATGCCTGTGTCTTATGATATGCTAAATGGTGGGTGGGATATTCATTATTTTCCTGGGAAAAGGGTGGAGAGTGTTTAGAACTAAGGGCCCTCCCCAGTTTTATCCTTATAGGGTAATGTCCAAGGGTTACCATGACAATTATAAACTGTCACGGCACTGGTGGGTGTGATTTTCACTACATGCATATATGTTAATGGGGAAAAGGTCACCTTTGGACATGAGCTTCCAGTTTCTGTGCATGCTCCTGGCTGGGAAAAGTCCCTAACCGCAAGTTCCTGCCATTGCAGGTTAGGTTCTAAATGCTCACTGGCCTCCTCATTTTTGCCCCCCTCCCCTTTGCCTGTGGTTCACACTGCCTAACTGCACCTGTTCCTAGCAATATCCTCATGAAATTTTATAACACCAGGAACAGAGAGAAGATGCTCCAAACCTCCTTATGGAGAACAGAAACAAACTTCTCATAATAGGAAGAATCAGAATGGCATCTGAGTTTTCAACATCCATATTAGAAGATAGAGGACAAAGCCAGAAAGCCTTCAAAATTTTGGAATAAAAACGACAACAACAAAAATACTCTAAATAAAATCATTCTCTAAAAGCTAGTAGATGGACTTTTCTATTAGGAGGGAATCTGTGAAAGAAGGTAAGGAATCCAGAAAACAGAAGGCCTGATTCAAAAAGAGAAAAAAAGAAATCAGTTTATAGAAATCATGAATGAAGCATCCAAGACCACAGTTGAGTGGATGCCTGGAGAACCATCAGCATGACGGTGCCAGGAGAAGTTGCTTTTATCATGGGATAGATAGGTTATCTGATGCTTTCTTCCTTAGTAAGAGAAGACTCACACAACTGGGGGAGAATTTGCAGTTCATTTGTGATAAGTTCATAGATAGCTAAGCAAATAAATAGCAACAAACAGTTCCAGGAAAACAAAAATTGACCAGAAAATTAGTTATGATACCTAGCTCAGCTGAAAATAGCATTTGCATAGTCAAATAATGCAAACGCTTAATATTGATCTAAGGAAAATTAAGATATAACTGTATTGGGGAGACCAGGAAGATAGGAAGAGAGAGAGAGAGAGAGAGAGAGAGAGTGTGTGTGTGCGTGTGTGTATGTGCACCTGTATAGGTAGAACAGGTTAGAGGAGACAGAAGAAATAGAAGGCAAAATGCTGATGTCTTTTCGAGGAAAGACAATAAATAATGTTTAAAATTGAAAAATGAAAACATAACAATATATGTGTATTATTAATATTTAGACATATGAAGGTAATAGCCAAAAGAATGAGCTAAATGGATTGAAAGTAGTTACCTTGAAGAGTAGGAAATAATTGAGGGAACAAGATAAGGGGCCAGATATTTTTTATAAAACCTATCAATTATATACATATACTTGATAAAATTATATGTATACTTTCAAGTATATACATATTCCTTGATAAAATTAAAATTAATCAAAACTGATTTTAAAACTCTAAGGTTAATGTCTAAAACGTGCTAAGACTTCATAAATACTTCTATTTAAATAGCCTATCCTAAGCCCCATTTAACTAAAGATACTGCACTAGAGTATAATAAAGGAGGGCAAAATAATTTCTAAACTCATGCCATCTTTGACCAAAGGTGGTTATTTAGAACAATGTGTTGAACAGAATTTGGAAACTAAATCTAGGATCAGTGGAGAAAAGTCCTGTGACTAATTAACTGTCTGCCAAGGCTGGAGTGTTGGAGAGTGACAAACATTTTCCAATCTATGAAGTGACAGTCAGGTCCAAGAAGCTACTCCAGTTTTATTGTTACCTATAAAACAGCATGCGATTTTGTCCCAATCAGTGACACAATAAATTGGGTGAGCATATAATTTATCAACCAAGCAAAGATCTTTTTGAAAACAAAGTGGGAGGAGGGAGCATAAATAATTACGCTGGGATAATAGGTATAACAGGTCCCTGTTGTCCCAGCATAATTATGTATGGTCACCCTAAGTATAATTGGCAATACTGAATGAGTCAGTTTGGTGCTAAAGTTATGGTTTAAGGTTATTCTTAAATTGATATTGAGGAGTGATTGACAGGATATGGGAAATCAAACAGTCCTAGAAATGGCATAATACGAAAGCTTGCAGAGCGCAGATATAGAGCCATGGTATTAAAGGGCATTTCTCTGTCTGATGTGTGCGTGTGTGTGTGTGTGCACATATATTTTTCCAGTTTTTTCATAACCATAAAAGTGAAAAAAATTTTAAAAAGAAAATGCTAAAATTCAGCTTTGCGAGTTGTACATGGCAACACAAATGAAAATATTATATTATTTTCACCTGAAAGCAGAGAAAAGTTCTGAAACAAAAATAGTGACTTTTTAAAACTGTCCTATTGTATTAATTATTTTATTACCTGTTTTTATTTTTATCTGTTTTACTGAATCTGTTCTTAACTTTTAAAACTATAGAAGTTTGAAAGTTATTGTTCATTTGACTTTTTGTATTGAGAAAAGTTGCTTTGTTTTCCTTTTTTATAATACTATTATGTTCACCTGCATTTGTGTTATTTCTCTACATCTTATTTTACCTTCCCATTGGATTTATTTATGGCTAAATTAATAGCTTTTCTCTATTATAATTTTTGACTAATTAGCTTTGGTTTTTATGCTCATTGCTCCCTTTCTTTTCCTTTCTCTGTGTCTCTTTTCTATTTCCTAACTTAAGTTAGAATTTTAACTTATCTTAAGTGAACTAATCTTACTTATTTCTTGTGTTAGTATCCATTTGAGGATGTGAGTTTTCATCTAAGCATGGGTTTTACTATTTTTTGTGTGGTATGTTCATTACCATTATTTTCTAGATATCCTTGTAATCTTCATTTCAATTTCTTTTATGACTCAAAAATCTATTGAGTTTTAATTTTCTTAATTTTCATTTGGTAGGTTTTTGTTTCAGTTCCATTATTAATTTTTAGTTTTATTACATTACAGTCAAAAATGCTTGCTGTATTTCTTCAACTCACTGTGGGTTTTTTTTTTTTTGAGGCCTAATATAAAATCAATTTTGAGGTTTTTTTAATTGGATATTTGAAAATACACTATATTCTTAGTTTTCAATGTATGAAGTTTTACAAATATTAATTAAACCAATGTTACTGAATTTTATGATATTTAGACCTCTCATATTCTTCCCTATTTTTTGTCCACTTGTTTGTTTTGTCATAAAGTATGGCAAGCAACTTAAACATGACAATTTTAATGTATTTCTGACCATTCTTTGTATTTCCTGTAACTTTTGTTATATTAATGTTGATGCTCTGATATCTTATGTGTAGGTATTCACAACTGAAAAATCTTCATTTGGATTAAACCCTGTATCATGAGAAGATGTCCTTCTTTGTCTTTAGTGATTTCTTTTGTTTTTTTTGTTTTTTTTTTTTTGGTGTGGGATAAGGCTTAAATCAGTTTCTTTGATATTAATATCACAACATTGCTTTCTTTGGTTTGCTTAGTATATCTTTGACAATCCTTTTAATTTCAATCTTTTTGAGACAATCGGTTTGAGATTTTACATATTTTACAGATTAATTTTATTTTGATCTAATTGTAGCATCTTTTCCTTTTAATAAATTTTGCAAAGTTACAGTTATTGACAGGATATATGTGTCAGCAAATTTTGTTATACTTTCAGTTTTTATGGGTATTTTATGAGTTTTTGTTTTATGGCTTTCTGTCAGGTGATTTTTAGTTTATAACTCTGTACTAATGCTTACTTTTATAACAACTTGATATCATTTACTTAATACTTACTTTTTAAAGGTAACATTTACTACTTCTACACATGAACAATGAATGATTTACTATTTTTCCAAATTTTTTCCTATCCAGTTTCAGTGTATAATATTTTATTCATATTTACCTTTATACTTTTAAATATACTTACATCTCTATTTTTTAACTGAGTATAAAATTTGATTTTTGACAATCATTGCCTCTACCGCCACCTCCATAAAATTTGAGGAAATCAGTATTTCGATCACCATCTTCTTCAAGGTAAACTTTTGTTAAAATAACTTTCTGTCTTGTTAGGATTTATAGCATTTATATTCCTTTTTGTAACCATAATCTCCATACTTGTTTACTCTTAGTGTAAAATTAAATGGATTTAATTCTCACTAGCAATTCTTTTGAGATACTTTCTTCATTAATTTTATTTTTGGCTTAAGTTTTTCCTTGAGTATTTTTTTTAAATAAATGCTTATGGGATGTATGGGCTCTGAGTTCTTGAATATTCAAATAAGTTTTTTAATAACCTTTATACTTGAATGACATTTTACATAGGCATAAAATTATTGGATCACATTTTGCCTCTTGTGGGCATTTAGACATTACATTCCTGATTTCTGGAATTAAGACCTGCCACAAGCAGTAGGAGGCATACCTGATTACTCACTAATTCCTCTCCCAGTATATGACTTGATATTTTGCTTTGTTGCCTCATGCATTTGTTCTTTCTCATTGAAATGCAATATGTATTAGTATTAGTGTTTCTAGATAAATATTTTCTAGTACAGATTTTATTTTAGCAAATGTGTATTTAAGTCCTCTTTTATTTCTAAAAAGTTTTTAGACAATATACATATTTTTTCTGCTCCATTATTTTACTATATTCTTCCAGAACACCAATTATAGAAATGCTGGCTTTCCTTTGCCTATGATCAAATCTGTAAATATCTCTCTAACCTTTTTTAAACGAAACTCTGTTCTATTCCATTTCATTTGTTTGCTTTCCACAATTCTGTGCTTTTTGTACTTTATAGAGTTTTCAGCGGTATTTGTACTATTTCCAATCTGCCTTTGTCTTTGTGATTTTTTTTTTCTTCTCTTTATTCCCTGAGATCTGCTGGTTCACATTTCATCTTCTCCTATCGTCTGGACATATTTTGTCTTCATCCTTAAAACTTTATTTGGGATTTTTATTTTATGCTATTGACGGATGTCATTTTTTAACTACAAATATTTTTCTTCACAATTTTTACATGATCCATTGCAACATTGTTATAATGCATATTCTTTATCTGTCATTAACTTTCCTTTTGCTTTCTTCCTATATTTTCACATTATCTTTATATAGGCAACTTTTACTTATATTATAGGTAACTTTTATGGTTTCCTTTAGTGAGTTGACCTCTTCTTGGAGCATCTACATAAGTGGAATTTATTGAGGAAAGTAGGCCAGGGCCACGTTACAGCTTAGCAGAAGATCCTATGTACCAAGACTGTACTGTGAGTTTTTTAATATTTTCTTCTTCCTGACCACCCCATATTGGCAGCACACACTACTTCTCCCAGTGCAGGATGTCTCCCCTCACTCTTTATTGATATACTACTCATTGATATACTCATTGACATACCTGCAAAATAGTATGTCTTTGTGATTCTTATTCAAACTGAACTGGAGTCTTAAAACTCTATGCCAGCAGAGGGTACTGGCAGGATCTTATCATGCCTTTCCTACTCCTGGCAGATTTTGTCCTTATGGAGTGTGCTCCTTACTTCAGAGAACAGTATACTTCCTGCTTTGTCTAAGATCTACATTCATTTTCATCTTCTCTCATCATTATCCCACAGCTATCTTTGATGCTTACTACATTTCATAATGCTTCTTGAAATATTCAAATATTGTTCAACTCCTGGTTTCATTAGAGATGCATTTATATTTTTCTTTCTCTTTCTCTTCAAATGTTTTATATGAGAAGTTGGGAGCTGTGAGCATTTATTCCAGTATGTTAAAACTACAAGCAAAAGAGGAAATGTTTGTCAGTCTTTTTTAAGTGTTAAGCAGAATAAAATGTCTTCCTCCGAAGGAGATTAAAAATGTAGAATTAGCATTAGGTCTCATGGGTATGTGTTTATCTCATCTTTTGCCCTATTCAGTGGTACACTGTTTAGATTAGAGAGAATTTTTAAAATGTAAGAATTATTCACAGAGACAGTTACTTTTTCTCTATCTGATTTTAAGATCCAAGATAAGTATCCAAATAGCATATGGGAAAAAGATCTCAGAAACTTATCCTTAAAAATGAAGTATTTATAAAATTGTTTCTGGGCTTTTATGTAAGTTTGCTATATTAATTTTTTAAAAATTAGCCAATTGAAACAAAAATCTTAAAGCTTTTTCATAGAATGCTAACATGGATTTCACTCTTAGAAATATTCCTAAGTATTTCACTTCATGATGTAATTTTAATCTTGCAAAACAATCATTAGAAATAATTTTAAAGAGCTCTATATTTTACTATTTATTAATAAAGCACATAATTTATATTTAAAACATAATCTATATTATATAAATTATTTTCAAGTATAAAAAATTTATGTAAAATTTATATTTACTACTTAAACAATTAAAATTATTTATTGCATTTCTATTTTAATAAGTTCCTACAAGTGCAAAGAAAACAAGTAATTTCAATGACATATGAGAGATTAAAAAGCAGATGTACTATTATAGCTACCATCTATACAGCAGTAACTAGTTCTAAACCCTGTAGTATTTATCTAATTTAATCCTATCACATTTTTGTGAAATATATAACTAATAATATTAGTATTCCTACTTTACAAACAAGAAACTGAAGCTCACAGACGTTATGTAACTTAGCCACAATCCCACCACCAGTAAGCAGCAAGATCGGAAATCAAATCCAGGTAGAATAATTCCCAGTTCATTCTTTTATCTGGTTATCTAGAACTGAGCCAATGAAGTAGTAGAAAATGGTGGAAATTTTACCCACCTGAACCAAAGTTCAGCTCTGTTGGGCATGATCAGCTCCTAGCACTGTGATCTGCACTTATTAATCTATGAGTCAATACCTGTTAAATCAAAAAATCAAGCATATGGCCAGGAGTTAGAGGGAAAATCACATTTTACAGGAAGGACAACTTAAGGTCCTCCCAATTAATCCAATAATCCTCCCAACGATAAAGGAAAGACCAGGTCACGTGTTCCTCGGATCCATCTCTCATCACAAATGGGAATCGTCTGACTTCCATTATTCAGGTTACAAATAAAAAAATGGCTAATTACATGTTAAAGCAAGAGTTCTTTTTATATATACAGTATCAAAATCAACCTTCATGCTCCTACAAAAACTCAGTTATTTGATATTTAATTAATTGGTTCTCAACCGGTGGCTATTTTGCTCACCCCCTCCAGGACACATTTGGCAAATTCTGGGAATATTTTTGGTAGTCACCACCGGAAGGGAAGGGGAGAGTGCTTCTGACATCCAGTGGGCAAAGGCCAGTGCTAAATATTCTATTACACACAGACAGACTCCAATAAAGAATTACCCAGTCAAATATGCCAATAATGCTGAGGTTGAGAAATCATGAAATATATATGTATGATTTTTTAATTGTGATGAAACTCTGATTTTTATTAACAAAAAAAGAAGACCGTAATAAGTGACTTGTGAAGTTAAATAACCTCCCCACCCCCCTCCCACCCGTGTCCGAGCCCAAGCTGGGGAAAATAAAAGAAAACGAAACACAGTGTTCTACAGCACTATTTTAGATTAGAGAACTTGAATGGATGAAAACTATTGACAACA
>CAUYSK010117704.1:0-33506 GCA_963575035.1 Avahi laniger
GCCGTGAGGGAGAAAGTTAACCGTGTGAGGGCAGGGAGGCGACCTGCCTTATCTGTGAAATGGGCACAATAACAGCATCTTCTGCCACAAAGCTGTTGTGAGGAGCAATTGAGACGACACATAGGAAGGACCCAGAAGGGCACACTCAGGGTGACCACCATTGTGCCTACTTCCTGTCCACTCCCAAAGGCCTGCAGGCCCGCTAGTAACCTGGCATGTTCAATAGCTGATGAAAAATCCAAAGGCACCTTTATGCCACCAAAAGAGGAAAAAAGGGTAACAGTGAGCCGCCTAAATTTCAGAGAGACCCGTAGCCCAAGCAGACAGCTAAGGGGCAGCCTCCCGTGTGAGGCCAGCAGCTGCCTACCTGCCTTGGGAGATTGGGGTCCGAGGAGGCTTTCATACCCTCCTGCCTGTCACCTCCCATAGCTGAAGGTCCCACCAGTGGTGGGCCAACGCTTCCAGAAACACACGTCACCCATTGTTCCCCAGCAGGACCTGGTTCTCTAGAGGGAACAGGGAGTTGAGGCAGGGGGACAGAGGCCAAGGCGCTCTGTGTGTCATGGGGTTTCTGTGTGTTCAGCCATGTGGGCCCCTCTGGGTGAGGGAGGTGAGTCGCCACAGGGCAGCAGGAGGGTCCTGGCGCCTGGGGAGGTTGTTAGGACAAGTCTCCCCAGTGAATAATTCTTCCTGGGCCAACCACAGAAGGCAAAAAGTCTGAAAGGAGTCTTGGAGGAAGGTGGTTTCTGGAGCACAGGGAGGATTCACAGCCTCCTTTCTCAAAGTTAGGTTTCCAGGAGAGGTGGAGGTCGAGGGTCAGGACTGCTGAGCCTGCACCCCAACAACAGCAGCTCACACGTACGGGTCAAGCAGTGCTGAGTGCTTTAAATGTACATCTCCTCTAACATTTCCACAAGTAATTGTTTCATCCCTATTTTACAGGGTGAGAAACTGAGGCACAGAGGGTAAGTATGTGACTACTGCCCAGTGGGAGGCAGCAGGCTGGACTGTGAACAGGCTGGGTTCCCAAACACTGTGCTACATGCCTATCTGTGACTCCTGCCCCGATCTCCTGGGGGACCCATGCCTGGCCAGGCCCTCATCCCCCTGCAGTCCTGGATGGTAAGCACAGTTTCCACTGAGGCCTGTCTTCCTTCTCAGGATTCGGAGTGCACAAATCCAGCCCACCCTCAATGAGAAGATGGAGCTTTCTGGGTTAAGACTTGGGCATTCATCATGGAGGCACAAGCTGGGTCTAAACATGCCCTCAGCTACTCCGTGAAGGGAGCAGAAGTCTGCCCTAAACCGAGTAAAAAATCACACAAATGAAGGGCTCTGCTTCAGTGCACAGTAAAGAAAGATCAAGGCCTTGATTAAACAATAATCTTCATATATCCCAGAAGTGAGCCAGCTCCAGTCTCTCCCTCTACATCAACTTTGCAAATAAGCCCTCAGAATTAACCATCTTATAATTTTCTTCTCACGAAGGTCTAATGTAACAAAAGAAACTATTTCTGCTTGTTTTCACTTCTCAAAGCATCAACTGTTCCTTATCACTTGGAAGAGGCTAATTTCAAGAATGAGTAAATAAATAATAACAACATTAACCAGGGAGATGATCCAGAAAGGCCCAAACAGAAGTCCACTAAGGCTCGGAGGTCTTGATACTTGTCCACCTTCCCAAGGCTAGAGGGGCACAGGGCTAACGTAAGTGCCTTGCTCTCAGGAAATGAGTAGACGCTAGATTTCCTAGACTTAGTAAGAGAAGTTAAGGGCCTCAGTAAATGTCATTAGTCTATCACGCAGGAAAGACCATGCAGAGAGACGTAATGGGATGGTGGGGAAGCCCACCTGGGTTCACTTGCCGCATCCGCCAATTTCCAGCCTGGGCAATAAATTTGCTCCCTAAATCCCAGTCCACTGAGCTATAAAATGGGCAATGAGAACAGAACTCATCCACATCACCAGGCTATCAGGAGAATGAAGAGATGAGTCATTTAAAATGTTTACTGGCACAGGGCTTGGTCCGCAGGAAGCACTAGTAAATGCTGGCATCATTACTCTTACTGTGTTGTCATTTGAAATCCCCAACCTAAGGTGCCTGCTCTAATGGCCTCTGCAACGTGATTAGGAGGATTCACATACTGGTGGCCTCCCCTTGGCAGGGTGTTCTCTCCACAGTGCTGACTTCTCAGCTATATAACTCCCCAAAACCTAGGTGTTTACATCCTAATGAGTTGAAACACCAGTTTTCTGCACAATTTGCCCTCAACTGGCTTTTCTGTTGCCTTGCTTTCAGGAAATATTTTAAAAAGTGGAGAGCACGTTCTTACTGGTGCCTGGCACACCGACACTTCTGTGTGAAGGCAAGGTAATTCAAGGGCAATTCGAGAGCACAAGGGATAAAATAACTCACAATCTAGAATCCACTTGAAACGTGACATTTTGAAGTAACTGTCAGTCAATTTCACGTAGTTGTGCTCTCCCCAGAAGTCACAACTTCAGTTAAGCAAACAGTCGGGCAGCCAGATAACTGCTTGATAAAGTTTTTCCCGTTTGATGGACTGCTGTCTCTACACTCTAATTCTATTTATTTTTCCCTGAGATGCCATGCAGATTACTGAAAAGCTGTTAGCCTCTCTCCTTAAGCGGGTCACACCCCCGGTGCTGACATACTTACTCCCAGAGAGTGGCTCTTCACGCGCATCAAAGGGATCGCCATCTGGTCCATCCAGGGTCTTGCTCAGCCTCCCTGGCGAAAATTCTCCACCATCTCCCTCTCCAGAGGGTGAGTTGGGCTGCTCAGCAGTGGGCACCTCCTCTCTCACGCCTGTGCCAGGCTCTGGGCTGTGGTCCCTCCCGACAGGAGCATTGCACACGTCTGCGGCCCCTGGGTTCTCGTTCTCCAACGACGCGCGGTCCCCACGTGCGTGTTTTGCATCTCTGGTGTCCTCCGAGCTGGTGGCAGTGGGCACCCGAGGGCTGCCGCCGGCCGAGTTCACAAGGGAACGGTGCTGAGGTATAACACCGACAAATTTCAGGCCCTGGCTGGCGGCCTCCTGGATCTGCAAGGCAAACAACACGCAGGGAACCAAGTGAGCAGGATGGTCTGTCACAGGCGCAGACGTGTGCAGCGCGCCAAGCGCCACTGAGGCCTGCGCGGTCACCTCAGCATGAGCGTGAACGTGAACAACGCCAGCGTGGCGGAGCTCCGCGTCCTCAGGGCACTCGCACCCTCACCCTGGCCTGACGGAGACAGATGCCTGGGCTTATTCTGTTTAATTCTGTTGTCTGATGGAACAGTAAAGCATTTTGCTATGAAGGGTTGGGATCACCTCTCTTTGAAACACTGCATTAGTCCATTAGTCCCTATTAGCTTTTTTTTCTTTTTAACAGTGTGAAAAAAAGGTTCTAAAAGGATAAGCTTGAACAAATAGAGTTTGAAAGAGGAAGTTCACTTTGGTAAGAGTTTATTTTTCTGTTATCTTTCTGATGAATCACCTACTTCCTGCCCACTGGGTTACTATATAAATACAGTACGTCTAAATAACCATACACTAACACCAGGTGGCATTTTATGACCCAAAGAGCTTCCTTTTTTAGACAATAGTTTTGGCAGAGAAGAGCAGAGGTGGGGAAAACCACTGCTGTGCGAAGGCTGAGGGCACATCCGATGGACACCCTGCTCTGCTCCGTGTCTCTCAGGCCAAGGGTATGGCAAAGGAGCCCGCAGACCATGCCCAGCCCACGGCTAGAGGCAGGACCTTGGCTGCACATGCCCTGGTACACACTGTGCAGCGTAGGTAACAGGGTAACTGTTCCTTCTCACTCCTCGCACCTGTAGGACGGGGGTGACCATCCACGTGGAGTACTGTGGCACTCTCGCTAAAAAACTGCCCCAAGCAATTGAATTTAATAGTCATAAGTTTGAAAGAAAAATTGAAGGTAATAGCCTAATAAAATCAAGCAAGAGCCAGCCAAAACCAGAAAGTGGGTTTTAGGGGACTTTCCAGGCACAGATATCAAGGTGCTTTACAAATACATAAGGCAGTCAGAGACCTCAGAGCTGTCTAAATCTTAGTCACCAACCCCTAAGCAGATAACCTCAGAAAATACTAATCATCTATCACCAGTTGAGAATTAGTTTCATTAGCATGGAGCTACTCTCTCTAAAGGAAAGGCAATACTTGGCAGCCCTCCTCGGTGAACCACCCTAAGGTAATTTTGGTTCCACACTGAACATTCCAGAAGAAAGTCCCGAGCAGTCGCAAGTGTGCAGTCTGGTCTTTCTGTAAAGTCTAGCCTGTGTCAGACAACAATAACAATGGTAGTAATTACCATCTAGTGCAGACCTATGTGCCAGGCACCGAACTAGGCATTTTGCTTAAGTTGTTTAGATGAATCCTTTAATGACCGTGCATGGTATCATTATCTCCATTTCAGACAAGGACACCACGTCCCAGAGACATTAAAATCATAGAGCAAGCACTGAGTAGCCAGAGTGCAAAGTCAGATCTGACTTGGGCCAAAGTCCATTCTCCTAACCACAAGACCAAGTAGACACACCTGAAGGCATCAAATACCTATGTCCATGGGCATGTACGTGTCCATTCATATGTCCACAGTTGGCTCAATTCACTCTTATTTAAAGTTAAAAAATGCTTAAAGTCATTCTTTTCATTCTGAAAATTCATTTCCCACTCATTAATCTGTGATATCCACCTATTTTAGAAATTATTCTGAAAAGCTTCTAAAAGATAACACAGGTAACAAAAGTTTTGAAAGAAAAGAATGGGGAGATAATTATACCAAAGAACCTTAGGTTAAGGAAAGCTTCTGCATACAAAGGTTGGCTTTGAGCTTCCTGGCAATATGTGCAAAAAGAGAAAGGCAATAGATTTTATATTCCTCAAATGAAATGAGGAGACAGCTTTGTACTAGCTCCTGATACTACTGTCTTACCACAGAGAAAACAGATATTACTACCAAAGCATTTTTAATTTCTTTTTTTTAATTATTTTTTTTAATACGAATGGGTGGGGGGGGTTTAAGGAGGTGTGTTCAATTGCCTTATTTGTTTTTGTTGAGACAGAAACAAAGTCTCCCTCTGCCACCCTGGGTTGAGTGTAGTGGGGTCACTGTAGCTCACTGCAACCTCAAACTCCTGGGCTCAAGCGATTCTTCTGCCTCAGCCTGCTGGGTAGCTGGGACTACACGCACACACTGCAACACCTGGCTGGGGTTTTTTTTTCTTTCTTTCTTTTTGGTAGAGACGGGGGGGTCTCACTCTTGCTCAGGCTAGTCTTAAACTCTTGAGCTCAAGCAATCCTCCTGCCTTGGCCTCCCAGAGTGCTAGAATTACAGGCATGAGCCACCACACCCAGCCTGAAGCATTTTTAAAAATGCTAGCTCAACCACAAGCCAGTCTCAACTGGAGTCTTAGAAATTGCATGAGGTTTGAAGGATTTCAGGAAGGCCTGGCTTGGAGCCCCAGATGTGTGACTAACTGGCTTGGGGAACCAGGGTAGGTTACATAAGTTTTCTGTGCCTTGGTTTTCACATCTATAAAATGGGGGAATACTAATTCCCCCATTTGCTCTGAAGATCAGATACTATGTATGTCAAGTGCACCAAAGGACAGGGCACAGGAAAGATACCTCTAACCTTCCTCCTTACCAGGCCTGGGCTTCCGTGGCCCAGCAGAGACTGCTGAAAGTCATTCAGAGGAAGAGGCAAGGACTCTGGACACAAGGCATTATTTAAGCCCTCCCCTTTCCCCTGGGACTTGAAGAATTAGAGAGGCTTAGACATAGACTTCTGCCCTTCTCCCACGACAAACTGTACAACCATATTCCTTTGCCGTATTGTACTGTAAATTTGTCCTCCAGGCCAGGGGTTCTCAGGGTGGTCCCCAGACCGGCAGCATCAGCAACCCCTTGGAAACTTGTTGGAAATGCAAATTATCAGGCCCCACCACAAACCTACGGCATCAGAAACTCTGGGGCTGAGGTCCAGCAATGAGTGTTTTAACAAGCTCTCCAGGCAATTCCAATGCTGCCTGAGGTTTGAGAATCACCATTATGGAATACACATTTCATGAGGACCGGGGCATTTGGCATTGCTGTGTCCCCAGAGATGCCAGCATACGGCAGGTTCTCAATAAGTATCTGTTGAATGAATGAGTAAATACACTAAATAATAGATGATTATGTTATGTTCCTTCTCCCACAATGAGCTTCTTGAAGGTAGGGATGGAAACTGATTAACTTTTTAGCTCTAGAATTCAAGAAACATTGATTAAGTCCCTACACTAGCCCAGACCAACACTGTGCTTAGGTACTGGGATACAAAACAGGAGGTTCCCACCATCAAGAAAATTCATCCAATTATTGTAAAGAAATTTTAAAAGTAATTACACTAACATGGAACAATTAATGTTTAAAATATTATGCAAAAAATCAAGACTCTTAACTTTATAAAACAGTATTATAACTACTATGTAATACATATACATAAACTATGCATGGAAACATTCACCAAAATGAAAACAGCACTGTATTTGGCGAATGGGGCTGTGAGTGATTTTTTACTTTAATTTTTTGTAGAGATGGGGATCTCCTTAAGTTGCTCAATCTGGTCTCGAACTTCTGGCCTCAAGCTGCCTCAGTCTCCCAAAGTGCTGGGGACTGTAAGCATGAGCCACCATGCCTGGGCCAATTTTTTCCTATTTCTGTGTAATTTTTCAAAATGTATGTAATGAGTATGCATGTTACTTTATTTATTTTGGTGGGGGGAGGAGTAGAGTAGGGGATCTCACTATGTTGCTCAGACTGGTCTTGAACTCCTGGCCTCAAGCAATCCTCCCACCTTGGCCTCCCACAGTGTTGGGATTACAGGCATGAACCACTGTACCTGATGCATGTGACTTTTAGAATTGAAAAAAGCAAATATTTTAAAAATTGATCATAGAGGGTAATAAATGCAGTAATGGATGTAAAGGTATAGAAATGACAGTGACAAAAGTGATTGTTTCTGCCTGAGGGGAGGCTTAGTAAAGTTTCTCAGAGTAGGTCAGAGGTGTAACAAACGAGAGGTGAATACAATAGGAAGAGGTGAGCAGTGTGACAGAACTGGAGTGTGTATGCCTCACTTTAAAGCATTCATATCCTTTTTTTTTTTCCAAAATACTGTACTAGACAAAACCTATTTGGGAACCAACTCTGCAGGAGGCTTTGAAGGATGAATAGGAGTTCACCAGAAATGTGAAGGAAAGGCAGAAGGGCAATCTATGTAAACGCAAGGAAGTATCATCATGGCAAAAGCTTGATTGTATGCAACAGCCTGGTGTGTAAAGGAAGTTTCTAGAATTATTTCTGGAACATGACAGGAGAAGCCAGGAGTGCCCAGAAATGAGGCTGGACTAGAAAGCACAAGGACTAGATCACATATGTCCATGGATACCATGCCAACAAAGGCTCTGCCTTCACCCTGCAGGCCAGCATATGGCCAACTCTCCCACCATAGTATTATAACCTCAAGAGCAGAGGAGGGCAGGAGTCCCAGGCCAAAGCTCAAGATTTCTTTGAATATTAATCTTTTACCTTCAACAGCAGTGCAAATTTTGTATCCTGCATCATAGTACTGCATAGTACCAAAACCTTTACAAAGATTCCTAAGTTAAATGCTCTGTTCATCCAAGCCATCCAGGGAAATTCATGACCCAGGAAGAAGATGCATCTTTGTGCATAAATCTTTATCTGAAGCTCTACTTAAATCCTTCGGGCAGATTCCTGGAAGTAGAATTAATGAGTCAAGGGATATTAACTTTTCAAAGGCTTGATGCAGGCTGCCAAATTGTTTACCAGAAAGGGTGAGTAGTCCTTTTTAACTAGAAGATCACATTTAGATTTTATAAAGATCAATATTTGGCTAGATCCTAGGGGCCTTGACACTTTTAGTTTTCTGCCTTACCCCAGTATAAGCACTTTCGTTTCTCTTTTTCATAAAGTCATTTGACTGTGTACATATAGCTAAATCGGTCCTGTTTGTTTCTCATTCATTCATTCATAACTTGCACTGAGCAAGTCACACGCATGATGACAGCAGGCACTAGTTTCTGTTCAACACGGCTCATCCTTGGCCATGAACCCTCAACTCCACACTCCCCATTGGTGACTTCCTAAAACATGGCTTTAGACACTAATCATACATTAATTATTTCTGAATTTGAACTCCTATCCCTGGCGTTCCTTGGAATTTCAGATCCACGTGGTCAATGATCACAGCTGATGGGTCTCCCTTCAACCTAGTCTCTCAAACTGGAGACACAGGCATCTTCTTCCTCAGCTCTTCCCTTTTGCTAACCCTACGTATTCATTTACCACATCCTGCCAGACTCATCCTTCAACGTTTCTGGAATCTCTTTCCCATTCTTCATACATCCACAAGGTTACTTTACTTCAGGCCTTCAGCATGTGTTGCTGGATAGCACCATGACGTCAAGTTACACCAGGGTCTTCGTCAGCATGGGACCGAACCAATATGGAAGAACAAACCATGAGTAGCCAGGTCACCTTAGCCATGGAGTTCCCCATGGACTGTCACACACATGCCTACAACATTTCTCTAACAGCTGTGAGTAGTGAAAACAACTATTAACACTGTACAATCTTCTACAAAGAACTTTCACATGCACTGATTTAGGCCTCAAAATAATACCTTACAGAAGGGGAAACTGGTTAAGAGAAAATTATGTGCCTGGTCAAATGTCACTGAGCTAATCAAAGGCAATGCCTGGGTTTGACCCTGGGTATTCTAAGTCAACCTGATGCCCTTCAACAATATCACTCTTTCCACTTCATTAAATAATCCAATCTACACCAAGATGCCCAGCTGGATACCAGTTTAAACTGAAATACACCCTCACCCACCTTCTTCTCACTTCTGCTGCCTTTAAGAACTATCCTACCCCAAATAATTAAAGGAGTAATGATTGCTGGTTTAGGCACCAAAAACTAAATATGGCATTTTGACTGATCCAAGACTTCATTCAATTGCTCTATGATAAGTAAGAACAAGTTCCATGGTAACTGTAATCAAGAATCATGAGACAAAAAAGCTTTTTTTTAAGACAGGGTCTCACTCTGTCACCCTGGCTAGAGTGCAGTGGCATCATCATAGCTCACTGCAACCTCAAACCCCTGGGCTCAAGAGATCCTCCTGCCTCAGCCTCCCAAAGTGCTAGGATTATAGGCATGAGCAACTATATCCACTTTTTTTTATACACACACACACACACACACACACACACACACACACACACACATATATATGTAATTTTGTTATATAAAAAGTCTCAACTCATTGTAAAAAAAAAATCACCTTTGGTTATGTATTCGAGGAATCACTTTTATTAAAAATAACAACAGGACATTGGGTTAGTTTCAGAAAATCTAGGAGGGATTGCTCATTACTCTACTTTTTTTTTTTTTTTTTGAGACAGAGTCTCACTCTTTTTGCCCGGGTTAGAGTGAGTGCCGTGGCATCAGCCTAGCTCACAGCAACCTCAGACTCCTGGGCTCAAGCAATCCTTCTGTCTCAGCCTCCCAAGTAGCTGGGAATACAGACATGCGCCACCATGCCCGGCTAATTTTTTTAATATATTTTTAGTTGGCCGATTAATTTCTTTCTAATTTTTAGTAGAGACGGGGTCTCGCTCTTGCTCAGGCTGGTCTCGAACTCCTGAGCTCAAACAATCCGCCCGCCTCGGCCTCCCAGAGTGCTAGGATTACAGGCGTGAGCCACCGCGCCAGGCCCATGGAAGAATTTTTTTTAAAGAGCTCTATCATCAGAAGTTGGCTTAATTAAAAGCTGATATTCAGGTCATATTATTTTTAAAAGACCTTTGTTTTCTCTATTGGATCCTGCTTCTTCCATGGAACCATTGGAGTTCTATCTACCACATGAAGGGATCAAAAGGGGACTTCTAGCAAATGTGATACTCCTTGAGTAACACAGAAAAGAATGGCCACTGACTCCTTCCTTTTGGGGATCCCGGTCTTGGTTATGGAAGAGCCATGGATGGATTCCTTTCAAGTCTAAAGCTCTGTTCTTCTACATTGAGGTACTCTATTTCTTTGGATTTGGGGTTACCAAGGGTTATTTTATTCTGTGAGAGAACATTTGACCTTTGGATTTATAACTAATGAGTCATTGGAAAGAGCTGCAATTTTTATGGTAATTGACAATGGTTACAATGAATGGTTATTACTTAAGTGGTTGAACTCTGGCTTTGTTTCCTTTTTGTCTGTTTGTGTCTTTAGGCAAGAAAAGCCTCAGATTTCTGACATAGTCAAAAAGAAAATGATAGTAAATGTCAGTTTCGTATAAGAAAAATCTCTGGCTAAATTAGCCAAATGGTTCTCCTTGCCAAAGCCACAACTTGGTGATGGACATGGTTTAGCACTTGGAGGCTGTTGGAGGGCTCACCAGCAAGGGTAGGGCTCCCATGGGAGATGAGCTAGTCAATAAGTAGGCTGACTGGTGTTGGGTAGCCACCACCCCCAGCCTCAGAGGGGATATTCTTGCAGTGAGGTGCACTGTGAGAGCATTACATAGTCCAGCCCCTGGTATTTTTCTCTGTGGCGTTTGTCTTGGCTCTGGGAGACCTGGAGTTCAACATAAAAAAAGAATACTTGATTTCTGTAGATCCATCTTCCAGCGGTGCCTACTTCTTACGTGAATTAAGTATTAGGCCCTGGAAGCTACAATTGCTTTGTCAGCCCTATTCATTAATGGGCTCTACCCTGAACTCAGTAATCCAATTAAGAAACAAAAACTAAATTAAAAGGTCACTTATCTAAGTAGATTTGTCTCCAAGATATGACTTTCTGGCATTCAGCTGGCTATTTTGAATAGATTTCTGAATTTTCTGTTAGGCTCATCTGTATGTTTTCTTGTAAAATCTTGTAATAAATTCCTATAATTTTATGTTGTCTGGGCAACCATTTTTGTGTCTTCCTCTGTGTCTAATTTAACTGACACACATGAATCTAATCTACCACTCCCTCATCAGGGCTTTTGTAGAGAATGGCTATCTTGATAAATCTGTCAGAGTAGAGTTTATAGCCACTTTCCAGAGATAAGCCTCAAGAACAAATTAGAAAAAAATGCAAAAAATCCATTTTTAACATAAAATTAATATTTTGTCCACTCAGATGAGCTTTTGAAACATTCAGACCTAAAATTTAGTCTACAGCCCCCATAAAATTTCTGGAGACTCTTAATCTCTGATAATAGAAAATAGCCCTGAGCTCTTTGTTGGAGAAAATAATAAACTAAATCAAATAAGAAAAATGAACCCAAATGCTTTTTAGTTCATGTGATCTGAGATAATATTTGGAAAATTAAGCTAGTTTTAAAATTGTTGGTAAAATAAAAATAGAAATAACTTCAGAACAGTCTGCACACCTTTTTGCCTGGGTTTGCTAGTCAGACAGTTTTGTGCTATTTTTGATAGATGCTTTGAGATCATGAAACTATAATGTAACCTAAGAACAGAATACATAGTAACAATACATTGCTTAATTACTCAATACATATTAATCATAAAAGTAAAAAAAGTTTAATTTTTAACTCTTTTTGTTTCTGTTATATTTTTGATACTTGCCTAATTTTTCTGTGAGCTAAAACTGTGATTACTGGGTCCTGGGCTCCCCTGAAGCACTGCACACATCTTGCTGTGAGCTTATTTCTTTAGTTTTAAGACTCTGGATTCTGGGATCTGGACAGGTGGCCATGGTAAAGCCTGGGAACATATGTGCATACACAGCATCTGGGCCACTAGCAACAGGACAGGGCCAAGCCCAATATAGCCCCATCCTGTGTTCAGTGTCTCAGAAGACTTGGTTAGAACAAGGTTGGATGATAAAATGTTAGCTTGGTTTTGCTTTTTCAAAAACAATTTAAATGAATAACTTTGTTTTCCATGAGCATTTCAAATATAATTATTAAGAATGAATAAATTAGGTAAATTTAAATGAGATAAACATTTATAAATAAACTTGTCATAGTTTCAAAAATCTTTTCAGTAATTTAAAATATTAATGTCATGTTGTGTCAGGTTAAGTAATAAACAATTAAAAAATGTGTAAGTCATTTCTAAATAAGTTAAATTACTGAAACATTAATCATTAAACATAACTTTTAGTTTATATACTTTGGCATCTTTTTTATGTGGTATTAAAATACTAAACATATCTAAACTTGTTAATAAACACAAAAATTGAGGAAACATATCTTTCTAAAAATTATAAAATGTTGTTATCTACAAAAATGCTCATTTATAACTGCTAAGGATTAAAATTCTAATCAATATATGTTAATTAAAACAGCTAGATATAAAAGAAACAATCCTGTATACGGAGTATACAAGGAAAGTAAGAGAATGTAAGGTATGAGGACATAGATTTTTTGAGAAAAAATAATTTTGCCTAGTTTATAGGTTGTTTAAAGATTGTTTCAAAATAAAGAAATAGAAAAATAGTACAGATAAAACTCAAGAAATATAAAAAGTTAAAAAATGAAAAAAATTATAAGTGCTTATAAAATCTTCATAAAAATCTTGTATAGTCAAAGCTAAGATTGGATAGATTTATTTATGAGATTTTTCTGAAACTAGCATTAGTATTAATAATACACTGATGCAAAGGAAATTTGGTGTTCTTTTTTAAACAAAATGTTCATATAGTATTAATGAGATAGTAAAAAATTTTTATTCATCTTTCCATAAATTGCAAAAAATAAAAAAAGAGAGGAGTGAGAGAGAGAAAAATAGATTCTCTGTGCCTTGGCATGTCTTTCTTAGGACTTTTGGTTAGAAAACTCAGTCATCTCTCCATCAAAGAGTAAATATATTTGCTTAAAATATTTCAATTATCAATCTTGTTAAATTAATTATTATTATTTCATAATGATCTGTGATTCTATTTTGATCACCTGTTTTAAATCTTTGACATATTTGACAGGCTTCCTAAAATAAAATTTCAAATTTTGACCTCAAACTAAATTTAGGATATTCCAGAAGGCCCTTGAAGAATTTGAAAGAAATATAATAAGCCAAATCGGGCTTATTTAATATGTTAAATTCATGTAAAATATTATCAAATAAGAAATGATGTTAAACCTTCTTTGAGTTATATTTCTATGGATGTGTTATTAATACATTTCAAAATTGTATTAGACTCCTAAAATTCAGATATGTATTGGTATATGTTATCAGTCTTAATTATGACTATTACATTAAATTATTTTAGGCTACAGAAAATAAATGAATTTCCTTGTCAATTACATACTTAACCATGGCCATTTTAAGTGTTGTTGTCCATAGCTAATTACTTTATTCAGATCCTCTTTCTAAAAGCATTTTACAAACAGCAGCAGTCCAAACTTTGCCTCTTCTACAAGAATATTTACAGAAAGGACCTTGACAAGAACTCTTAAACATAAACTTTGGTAACTGTAGGATCATAGCATTGGACTAGGTAAAAATTTAAGAAAGAGACAGATATTTAAAAAAATAACATAACTTCTGAAAATGAAAGACTCATTTAGGAAATTTCAAAATGCAGTGGAAAGTCTTAATAGCAGCCTAAACCAAGCAGAAGAAAGAATTTCAGAACTTTAAGACAAAGCTTTTGAAATAACCTAGTCAGACAAAATAAAAAAAATCAAGAGAAATGGACAAAGTCTCCAAGAAATATAGGATTATGTAAAATCCTCAAACATAAGAATCATAGGTATCCCCAAGGGAGAAGAAGACAAAACAAAAAACATGGAAAACCTATTCAAGGGAATAATGGAGGAAAACTTCCCTGCTCATGCTAGAGATTTAGACATCCAGATATGAGAAGGTCAATGAACACCTGCACGTTTCATTGCAAATATGACATCACCAAGATATATAGTTATATAGTCAGCAATCTGGCCAAAGTGAAGGAGAAAATCCTACAAGCTGCAAGATGAAAGCATCAAGTAACTTACAAAGGAAAACACATCAGACTAACAGCAGATCTCTCAACAGAAACCTTACAAGCCAGAAGGGATTGGGGTCCCACCTTTAGTCTTCTTAAACAGAATAATTGTCAGACAATAATTTTGTATCCTGCAAAATTACATTTAATAAATGAAAGAAAAATAAAATCTTTCCCAGATAAGAAAACACTGAGAGAATTTGTTATAACTAGAACTGCCCTAAAAGAAATCCTCAAAAGTGCCCTAAACACCAAAAAGAAGGGCTGATACTCACTGTAAAACACTCAATAGTAAAAACTCACAGCTCTTATAAAACACTAACACAAGGAAGAATACAAAGAAGCTAGGTAACAATCAACATGATGACTCGAACGGTATCTCACTTATCGCTATTAACATTCGATGTAAATGATCTAATGCCACATTTAAAAGATATAGATTCATGGATTAAAAAAAAAAACAAATATGTGCCATCTCCAAAAAACTCATTTAATTCATAAAGTCACAAAGATTCCAGGAAAGGTCACATTGACCCCAGGTAAAGGGCTGGAAAAAATATCCCACACAAATGAAAACCAAAAGCAAGTAGGAATATTTATTCTTATATCAGATAAAATGGATTTTAAATGAACAACAGTAAAAAAAAAGACAGATAGTCATTACATAATAATAAAGAGATCAATTCAACAAGAAGATATAACAATCCTATTAATAAATATATGGTCATCTAACACTTGAGCCCCCTAGATTCATAAAACAAATACTATTGGTCCTAAGAAATGAAATAAACAGCAACTTAATAATAGTGGAGGACTTCAACACTCCACTGACAGAATAAGACAGATTATAGAAGCAGAAACTCAAGAAAGTAACAATGGAGTTAAATAGGACTCTGCAACAAATAGATCTAACAGACATTTACAGTACATTCTACTGAAAAATTGCAGAATATACATTTTTCTCACCAGCACATGTAACATTTTCCAAGGTAGATCATATTTTAGGACACAAATCAAGTCTCAGCAGATTTTAAAAAATCAGAATCATACCATGTACCTTCTTAGACCACAGTGGAATAAAACTAGAAATAAATTCCAGAAGGAACTCTCAAGACTATAAAAATATGTGGAAATTAAGCAACTTTTGCTACAGGTTGAATCAACAACAAAATCAAAATGGAAATCAAAAAATTCTTTAAATTGAATGACAATGGGGACACATGCTACCAAAATCTCTGGGATGCAGGAAAAACAGTGCTAAAAAGAGAAATTCATAGCACTAAATGCCTACATAAAGAGAGAGAGAGATCACAAATTTTCAACTTAATGTCACACCTTAGGGAACTAGAAAAAGAAGAATAAACCAAACTCAAAGCTAGCAAAAAAAAAGAAATAACAAAGATCAGAGTATAATTAAATGAAATTGAAACTAATGTACAATACGAAACATCAATGAAACAAAAAGTTGGTTCTTTGAAAAGATAAACAAAATCAACAGACTACTGGCTAGACTAACCAAGAAAAGAAGGGGGAATATTCAAATCAGCTCAATCACAAATGAAAAAGAAGACATTACAAATGATACCACAGAAATACAAAAGATCATCCAAGACTATTATAAACACCCCTATGCATACAAACTGGAAAATTTAGAGGAAATGGATAAATTTTTGAAAACATACAACTTCCCAAGTTTGAATCAGGAAGAAATCAAAATCCTGAACAGAGTAATAATGAGTAGAAAGATTGAATCAGTAACTATAAAAAAAAAAAAATCTCCCAACAAAGAAAAAGCTAAGTACCAGAAAGATTCATAGCCAAATTCTACCAGACCTACAAAGAACTGGCACCTATCCTACTGAAACAGTTCCATAACATTGAGAAGGATGAACCCTTCTAACTCAATCTGTGAAGCCAGTATTATCCTGATACTAAAGTCATGAAAGGACACAATAAAAAAGGAAAACTATAGACCAATATCTTTCATGAACACAGATGCAAAAATCTTCAACAAAATATTTATACTAGCAAACAGAATCCAACAGCACATCAAAAGGATAATTCATCACAATTAAGTAGGTTTCATTCCAATAAAAAGATGTTCAGTATACACAAATCAATAAATGTGATTCACCACATAAACAGAATTTAAAACAAAAACCATATGATCATTTCAATAGATGCAGAAAAACATTCAGTAATATCCAGCATCACTTCATGATAAAAAATCCTTAACAAATTAGGAATAGAAGAATATACCTCAGAAAAATAAAAGCCATACATGAAAAACTCATAGCCAACATCATCCTCAATGGGGCAAAGTTGAAAACATTGCCCCTAAGAATTGGAACAGAACAAAGTCGCCCACTTTCATCATTTATATTCAACATAATACTGGAAGTCCCAGCCAGAGTAAACAGGCAAGAGAAAGAAAGAAAGGAAATTCAAACTGGAAAAGAAGATGTCAAATTATGCCTGCTTGCCAATGATATAATCTTTTATCTGGAAAACCCTAAAGCCTCCTCCAAAAGTAAAAAAAAAAAAAAAAAAATCAGTAAAGTCTTAGGTTACAAATTTAAGGCACACATATAAGTAGCATTTCTATACATTAATAATAGCCAAGCTGAGAATAAATCAAGAACTCAATATCATTTACACCAATAGCTGCAAAAAAAAAATAATAATCAAGCACCTAGGAATATGCTTAACCAAGGATCTTTGCAAGAACTACAAACACTGATAAAAGAAATCATTGATGACAAAAACAAATGAAAAAACATCCCATGCTCATGGATTAGAATATTCAATATTTTTATGATGTTCATTCTGTCCAAAGTAATTTATAGATTCAATGTAATTCCCATCAAAATACCAACATCATTTTTCATATAATTGGAAAAGAAATTCTAAGTTTTATATGGAATTTAAAAAAGAGTCTGAATAACAAAGGCAATCCTAAGGGAAAAAAAAAGAAAAGAAACCACAAATCTGGAGGCATCACATTTCCCAACTTCAAATTATACTGTAAGGCTATGGTAATCAGATTGGCATGGTACAGGCATAAAAGTGGACACATGGGACAAAGTAGAGATCCCAGAAATAAAACCATATAATTAAAACCAACTGATCTTCAACAAGGCAGACAAAAACATACAATGGGGAAAGTACATCCTATTCAATAAATAATGCTGGGAGAATTGGAGAGCCACGTGCAGAAGAATGAAACTGGATTCCTATCTCTTACCATAGACAAAAATTAACTCAAGATGGATTAAAGATTTAAATGTAAGACCGTACACCATAAAATTCTTGAAGAATCTTCAGGAAAACTCTTCTGGACATTGGCCTAGGCAAAGAATTTATGACTAAGAACCCAAAAACAAATATTAAAAAAACAGAAATAGACAAATGAGACTTCCATCACATCTAAAAAGTTTTCGTATAGCAAAAGAAATAACCAACAGAGTAAATACACAACCTACAGAGTGAGAGAAAATATTCACAAACTACATCTGACAAAGGAATGATATCCAGAATATATGAGGAACTCAAAAAAATCAGCAAGAAATAAACTAATAACCCCATTAATAAGTGGGCAAAAGATATGAACATTTTTCAAAAGAAGATATACTAGTGACCAACAAACGTATGAAAAAAATGCTCAAAATCACTTATCATCAGGGAACTGCAAAATACAAATTAAAAGTACAGTGAGATACCACCTTATCCCTGTTTGAATGGCCATTATTAAAAAGTCAAAAAACAAAAATGCTGGTGTAGATGTAGTGAAAAAGGAACTCTCATGCACTGTTGGTAGAAATGCAAATTAGTAAAACCTGTATGGAAAACAGTACAGAGATTCCTCAAAGAACTGAATGTAAACCTACCATTTGATCCATCAATCCCACAACTGGGTATCTACCCAAAGGAAACGAAGTCATTATATCAACAAGACACATGCACTTGTGTTTATTGCAACACAATACACACACACACACACACACACACACACAGCATGCACTACTACTCAACCATAAAAAAAGAATGAAATAATGTCTCTCACAGCAACTTGGATGGAACTGGAAGCCATTATCCTAAGGGAAATATCTCAGGAATAGAAAAACATATACCACATGTACTACTTATAAGTGGGTGCTAAATGATGGGTATACAAGGTCATACAGAATGGTATACTAGACTTTCGAAACTTAGAAGTGGGGAGGGATAAAAAATTACCCATTGGGTACAATGTATACCATTTGGGTGGCAGGTAAACTAAAAGCCCTGACTTCATCACTGTGTAATCCATTCATGTATTAAAAAGTTATTTGTATCCCCTAAATCTATTGAAAGAAGAACAAAAGAAATTTAAGAACTGGTTTCCCTTAAGCTAAGAATTTAATTAAAGTACGATAAAGGATTTGAAGGTAGACTAATTTCTTAACCAAGAATATGTTCCAAGCTATGCACAAGAACAAAAAGAAAACATTAAGTATTCAAAAGCAACACCATCTATTTGGCACAGCACGTGAGCTTCCAGAAAATATGCTGATATTCTCAGATCTATGCTTATAGATACTGAAGGAAGCCAAAATACTTCTCCTCAAAATATGGCTTTCTAGTATCATGAGTATTTTGAACTAAAGGCCCTTAAAGATCAACAGACAGTGGAAGAGACTTTCACTCTATCTACATAAAGATCAGACAGAACAATAGTTTTTCCTTCACCTTTTTGTTAGCTCATTATGTATTACAGAAAAGAAGACTGAAGACTGTAACCAGACCTGAAGAGACCCTCTCACAAGATATTGTCTGTTTCTCAGATTTTATTCAGTTTCCAAGCAGAATCATTTACGAGTTATTCTCTGTTCCCTGATCCATTCAATTCTCCATAGAATTAATTTGCCCCTCAACAGAACTAACTATATTCCCCATATCTCTGTTCCCCTAGGAAAAAAAAGCTATGTATGTATCCGGGTTGCACTGGGATATTTGAAGTAATCACTCTGTGGTTCTCCCTCATGAACCTTAATAAATTTGTATGCCTTCTCTTCTGTTATTTTTGTGAATTGATTTTTTTAGTGAACCTTCAAAGGGCTAAGGTGAAGTTTTCCTTAGTCTCTATGGTACGTAAACGTATTTTGTATGTTTTTAAGGATACTTGTATGCATATGTTAATAATACATACACATATATATGCTTTTGAATGTGTGTGTACAAATACATGTATATTTTTAGTAGTCTTCTATATTTTGTTTTTGAAAGAATTATTGCCTGCTAGTTAATAAGTTGCAGGTGTTTTCATACTTCAAAATATATACTTAAATGTGCTAAAGGTAAAAACTGATAACCAAGGTATAAGTTCCACTGGGCCTTAGAAGTAATAACTGTGGGCCTTTATATAACCTATTCTCAACACTTCCACATATGCAAACACGCCGAGCCAACCTCTGTCATCAGTTACTCACTCACAACTCCAAAGCTGAATTTGGGCCTCAGAAGCTCAAACTGAGAATCCCCAGGGAGTCAATTAGAATCACGTAGCAACTGCAGAGGGCAACATCTGGACGTGGCATTTTACCTAAGTCAGTGACAACTAACTTTGCCCTAACATGTCCATATTGCTCTTGCCACTCTGACAAAATGTGAGTTAAGGTATTCAAGCAATTAAAGACTAGTGTTTGAAGCCGACATTTAGTGCTGACATTGAAGATGTTCTTCAGCATTTGAAAAACAGATGCTATTTTAAACTGTACCACAAATTTAATTATATGATGTTTACCCTATAGTAAATCATATGGATAAACCAATTTCAAAACCTTTTTAAATGAAAACTATTGAATTTAGTTAGAGAAAAAATATTGCCTTGTCCATGTCAAATCATACAGTTTAATAGCCCAACAGGGACTAACTTGTGTTCCATAGAAACAATTGTGGCCAACTCAATTTAGTTTTACACATAATCGAAATTACTTTTGTCTGATTTAAGTTTAAAATAAATCTGTTTGACAAATAACCTTAATTATTTAATGACTTATTTAGTAAAGTCTCTACATTTTATATATTTACTCAGAAATAATTTATGCAAAAAGATAAAGCATCCATGATTGAGATAACTAAAACTTTCAGTGGGAAAGATAATTATATATAATATGTACAATTCTCCTCAACTTCATCTGTTTCAAATCCAGTTATCAAAGATGATGATCACAATGTGAACAATCTAGTACTAATCCCTTCTTGTCTTCAAATATCCCCTCCTCAGTGATAATTTCCTTTGTAATCCTTTTGAACATTGTATGTAATAGCCCTTCTTGTAACCGAGTCTGTGTTGTCACACAACAACCAGCAAGTTGAGAGACAAGGTGTTGGGGCAAGGAAAGCAACTTCTATTCCGGAAGCCAACAAACTGAGAAGATGGCAGATTAATGTCCTAAATAACCATCCTAAATTAGTATGAGCTTTAGTTTCCTTTTTATGTTAAGGGAAGGGAGAAGAGGAGGAAATTTGAAATAAACATCTGAGTGTCAGCAAGGGTCTCAAGAGGTTGTGAAATGTCTTCATTTTTGGTCGGTTATCGTTGGATGACCTAGGTCAGGTCACAATGTTCTTATAAATCTTTAATATAACATTGTTAATTGTGTGTATATTTTTCCTTATCTCCCTGGGAGTTAGTTTTGGGAAAGGGACGGTTATCAATTTTTTTCTAACATTGAACTATTAACTAAATTCCTCCTATAATTAGCTGGCCTATGTGAAGAGCTAAGCAAAAACTTTTAACTTAAGGGATATTGCCATCATGGGTCAGAAGCAAAATATGGAGTTAGTCATGCTAAGCTTCCCTTTCACTGCTACATTCTCTCAGCACTTTAAATCACCTGCCTTCATCTTACGTTCTTTATTACACCTACCATCAACCAACAGATATGTTATATATTTTTAGTTGTATATTTCTATCAACTCCTACTAGAATGTAAACTCAGTGTGGGAAAGGATCTTTTTAGTGTCCATTCATTGGTATATCCTCAATGCCTAGAACAGTGCCAGTACATAGTAGGTGGCAAATAAATATTTGTGAATGAATAAATATTATAATAGACTACTTTCTGCAAACAAAGAATTTTATCTAAAATAAGGCATGTATGATTTTGAAAGTGCTGAAACTGATAATAACAATTTAGCTCAATAACATTCATTTCAAGAGATTCTAGTTTCTTACTGGGTAAGACGGAGTAAGTACATCCTACCCAGTCACTCCCACTAAATGCAACCATAAAATCTGGAAAGAATGAATTCAGCAGCTATTTAAGGACTCTGAAAAGTAAATATGGCAGGGAAATTGTAGTAGACTAGAATTAAAGTACTAATAAACTGGTAAAGAATTTGCCTTTTTTTTTCTATTCAGTATCTTCCAGCTTGTACTCAAGGCAGCAAAGAAAACAGAAGTGGACACAGACAGAGTGCTAGAAGCCCTTCAGTGCTAGCTCAATGCATGGAAAATACACATTATTTTTCAGTGAACATAGAACATTCACCATGATAGACCATATTGTGGGTCATTAAAGAAACTTTAATACATTTAAAAGAATTTATATCATGCAAAGTATGCTCTTAAATCAAAATGGCATTAAACTTAAAATCAACAACAAAAGATGAAAAATATTAGAATTTTTTTTTTAAAAAAGCACACTCTTAGATAAACCAGTGGTCAAAGAGGAAGTCTCAAGGGAAATTAGAAAATTTATAAAACTAAAAGAAACCTGAAAATATAACATGTGAGAATGTGTAGGATGTAGCTAAAGCAATGCTTACAGGAAAAAATATATATATAATTACATGTTTATATTAGAAAAGAAGGAATGTCTCAAATTAATAACATGAGCTTTCACTTTAAGAAACCAGAAAAAGAATAAAATAAACTCAAGAAAGCAGAAGAAAAAAATAATAAAGATAGAGCCAAAACAAATGGAGTAGATGTGTGTATGATTCCATTTACATGACATTCTCAAAAGAAAAAATAATAATGATTTTGAATAGATCAGTGGTTGTCATCGGTTAAGGAGGAGGAGGGTGGACCTACAAAGGGATAGTGCAAGGGAGTTTTGGAGGGTAATGGAAATTTTCTGTACCTGATTGTGGTAGTAGTTATAGAAGTCTATACAAGCACTAAAATTCATAGAGCTGTATATCAAAAATATTAGTTTTGCCATATGTTATTTAAAATAATTTAAAAAATAATCTTTTAAAAATCTTTGTTAATGTATTCATTCAGCTTAAGAGCAAGCATGAAAATTTCAGACATGCAAAAAGGTATCATTTCTATGTTCAAATGCTGGCTTTCCGTTTACTAACTTTAGAAACTTTCTGAAATTCCATCACTCTTCTTAGATTTGCATCCCCATCCTTAAGGGTGGGATAGTGCAATTTCCTCATAGGGCTGTGATGAATAATCCTGGTCTAACGACTCTGTTGAATGAGATTGTATCTGACTCTACTACTCCAGAAACTAAATTTAATCTTCCTAATTAATTATAAAACCTTATGTTTAAGTCATAGCCAAGTAAAACTGATCTACATTTACTTTAGAGAGCATGTTGTTGTAATACTTCAAAAGAAAGTTAAGAATGTTTCACCAAATGGCTATTGATAAATTTAATAGGGAACCGACCAACTTGAAGTTGTATAGTCACAGGTGTAATGTAGATCAATAACATATGTGTCTGAAGAAACATAATCTATAATGAATATTTTCATCTAGATCCAGAATTTTTTTTTTGTTTTTTTCTGAGACATTATTCTGAATCATGATTACAGTATAATAAATGTGTGTTTGAAAGAGTTTCCATTCCGATAGGTTAACTGCACCTGCTGTTTGATAATTTCTCTTTTTCAGTAGTTTCAATATATGAGCAAATGCCTATTTTTCATCTATTACTACAAAGATTTCTTTCCTTAACTCTCGAAAGTTCTTCATCTTTAATATTATTCATCATAAATAGAAGTATCCTGTAATCAAGACAAAGGCAAATAATTTTTTCAGATTTCCATAAACCTTCAGGGTTAAACTGTGACTTGTAGAGTTGAAAATTATGATAAACAATCTAATAAACTTCAATAGTGAACATGAGCATTGATAGTCAATTTCTAAATAGTCTGTTTTCCACTGTTTTAAACAGCTATTTTTACTCACACTGGAGTTAAATATAATACATTCCTCAGTGTAATCTGTAAAATCAGCACACAAAATAGGCTGGTGAAATTACAGTTTCAACTTTTATATCTTCTAAAAGAGTGGTCCCAACCTTTTTGGCACCAGGGACCAGTTTCATGGAAGAGAATTTTTCCACAGAACAGGAGGGGGTGGGGGGTGAGGTGGGGGTTGGTTTTGAGATGATTCCAGCGCATTACATTTATTACATTTGCAGCCGCTACCCAGAGCTAGTGTTGCTGCCTCGGCTCCACCTCAGATCTTCAGGCATTAGGTTCTTATATGAAGCAACCTAGATCCCTCGCATGCACGCACTGTTTACTGCAGGGTTCGCACTCCTATAAAAATCTAATGCGCAGCTGATCTGACCAGAGGCAGAACTCAGGCGGTAATGCGAGCAATGGGGAGAGTCTGTAAATACAGATGAAGCTTAGTTCGTGAGACCCCCGTGTTAGGCTTAAAGAATTCACCCTCCCCACACTTCCATCCAAATCTCCTATAAAACCCACCACTCTCCCGTTCCTAGGGGTGTATTAGGCAGTAAGCAGCCTTTGCCAGCCATCTAGGGAGATAAAGGAATGAAATGCAAGAGGAGAACTTACTTTCCTTATCTCTCCCAGTTGTTTGAAAAGAATTCGTTTACTCCTCCCAGAAAAACCCTCTATAAAACCCAAGGCTCTCCCCTTTTCTCCTGTGGACGCCTTTTTCCGGCCTCCACCCATCTGCACCCGGGTGCTCAAAATAAACAGCATTCCGCTGCCTGGTTCCTGACGGGCCGCAGACCGGTGCTGATCCACAGCCCTGAGTTGGTGGCCCGCGGGTTGGTGACTGTAGTTCTAAAACAAATAGCCCAACATTAAATTATATTAACAATTACAAATTTCTACAGACGAATTTTGAAGCAGTCCACCAGAAAATGAAAACCAAAGGATAGATTCAAACAAAAAATCTAAATAATTACCTTTGAATTCCTTGTTTATGTGTGTGAATTATGTTTTGTGAGATATTATAAAAGATTACATTTGGTGAAAGAAGAGAAAGCAGTTTTTTCACCTGTATTATTTAATTTAGTTATTATTTATTTTCATGTTACAAGGACAGAAAACCTCACCTGAACTGGATTTTTATTTACTTAAACATGAATAAAATTTTAGAGGTAGCACAAGCCTTTGATCCTGACCTCCCAGCTGAACAATATTACCATAAACCAAATTCCCTGTGATTCTTCATCTTGCTTGTAATGGGTTTTGCCTTATCCTTGGGCTCCATAAGCTGCCTCTCCCCCAATGCTCTAAGCACACCCTTGATTTGAATTAAAATGACTATAATAATGCCATGCTTCGTATCTTCATTCCATACAATCCTGTCTCATGGAAGGAAAAAAACTCTTCTATTAACCTCATTTAAAAAAAAAAAAGTAAAATATTTCTCTTTCCCAGAGTTTCTGTAAAGTTCTTGCTTCTCATTGCCCTAGTTGGGTTATAAGCCCATTTCTGGGGGGAAAAAATTACTTTGGCCAGAACCTGGCATTTCTCGTTAGCTGGAGTCAATAATAACCCATATGTAGTATTATGAGTAGCCTTAAACTATTAAAAATCATGCTGGTTTAAGTTTTTTTAATTTAGATTTTAGAAGACAAAAATGTGAATACTCACATGCTGTATCAGTGCTTGGTAATATTTTATATTTAATTTTACCTGTCTCTAGAATTTATGGCCATTATAAATATATGACAAGATCAAGTGTTATTCAGGAGCAATACAAAATTTATGTCAGGTATCTTTTTTCCAGAATATTTTATTGTATATATGCCAATACAAAAGTCTTAATTACATATTTTGACTGAACTTTTAAGCTGATGTAATTAAATAAAATATTTGAATTTTTTCTTTAAAAAACTATTTGAAATCATTAATTCATTTATTGAATATTTATTGACTATGTCTGTGTCACTCACTATTATGAGTGCTACAAATATAGGACAGGAATAAAGTATTCCTGTCCTTACAGAGCTTATATCCTTCTGGCAAGGATTATATTCTAGTGAATGTATTGTGTTGATATAGTTATCATTTATATGAAAATCTAATATTACGATAAGCTTATTAAAGAAGACCAATCATTTAACACATATTCTAATTTTGTTAGTAAATTTTTTCCTGAGTTTTTTCCAAAATTCTGAATTGCATTTATTTATCTACTCTTAACAAATAATTCTTTTATTTCAGAATATTATGGGGGGACAAATGTTTTGGTTACATGGATTGCTTTTGTACTGCTTGAGTCAGTAACAAATGTGCCCATCGCCCAGATAGTGTATATTGTACCCGTTAGATATAATTTTCTAAGAAGGATAAATTTTTGTTGATACAGAAATTTAAAGTCAGAAAGCCAGATTTTTATCTTTATACAGGACTTTGAAATTGTAAACAAGAAACATTTTGCATTTCAGGACCAGTACTTGACACAGTGTTCATGAGGCCAAAAGAATTGAAACTTTATGAAGTCCCTATTTGCACAAACTATAAGCTTCAAATAAAATATATTCCTAGGTCAGGAAAAAGCCATAATGGTTCCATATGGATTAAAAACTTACATCATAATTCAACCGATTATGTTCTCTTTCAGGAAATAAAATCCGGCCATTAAAAAGAAATAGATTTCTATGTGCTGAGATATAAACACCTATAAGATATATTAGTAAATAAAAAAAGGCAAGCTGAAAAACAATATATATAAATTTGTATTTCTGGTTTTAAAAAAAGAGAGATGAACAAGAGAATTTCACCTTTACTACGTATACATATTTCCTGGAAGAATGGGATGTGAGGCCAGAAAGCAGGCAGGAGCTTATTATGCAAGCTTCTGTGGGCATTAACAAGGAGTTTAGACTTATGTTAAGGACAAAACAGTCCACAAGAGGCTTTTAAGAGGAGGTTCATATAACCTGATTTTACTTTTTAAAGGAAAATTGTATGAGCTTCACTTCTGACTAGGTTGGAAAAACAGGGATTGAATGTAGCCTCCTGTCTGGAAAAAAAAAAAGTCAGAATATATCAATCAACAGATTCCAAGTAATAGACATCAAGCAGTGAAGGACAGTGATCCCTGAGAAACAGGAAACAATCAAGCTTCTTCTGACTGCCTTAGCATTCTGCCTTGAGAGGGATTCTAGGCTACAATGAAGGAAAAGGGAAGGGAAGTAGAGTCTTGAGTTGAGGAAATTAAGCTATATGGTCAGGAAGACAATCAAAATCCTTAAAGACATAGTTCCAAACACCATAATCCCGAATGTTAAAATTCTGAAAGACCAAAACCTCTAAAGCCTCAAATATTAAAAATCATAATATCAAAATTCCAAAAATGTAATTCTGGAAAAAATAATTCTTTAAAAGATATTTATGTACATTTTTAAAAGGGGATTTATTTGAGAAACATAAAAGGATGACAGAGAACTTCATAGGCCACTTTACACAATAAAGATGGATACAAATGGTCAATAAAAATATGAAAAACTGCTCCACTTCATTAGATATAAAATGTATATTAAGAAAACTGTGAAACAACCTCTTTCATCTATCAGATTGTCAAAGACTGAAAAATTGATTTCTTTCAGAAACAGCCCATATGTTGGTGAAAGTGTAAAAGATACAGATGTCTAAAGACAATCTGAACTTTTATATTGGAATTTTAAATAAACGTGTTGACAAATCAATTTCATATCAGGAATTGTAGAAAATTAAAAGAATAATACATAGATACTCATTGAGTATTTAAAATAACAATAAAATTTAAACAAGCCATATATTCATCAACATGACTTCATTAAATAAAACACAATATCCTTCTATCAGTAACATGGAATACTAAAGACTGTTACAAAAAAGGGGAAGGGATCAATTAGATCTAGATCCATTATTCAAAATATGTTATTTAGTGAATCATTTTTGAAATAGCGTGTATTTCATGATGCCATTTATGAAAATGTATGTGTATATTCATGTATAGATATACCCTTCAACGTTTGGAATATATATTTTTCCAGCCCTAACTGTAGCTATTCCTTAGTGGTAGAGAGAGGGTCAGTGGATGGGAGGGTAGGTAATATTACAAGGGAGTTTTCACTTTTTACATATATCTCAATAGTTAATTTTTGCAATGGGCAGATACAATAAGGATTTAAAGATATTTTTCATTTTGAAAAAATAAAAATCAATCCAATATAGCCCAATGAAAATTTAGAATAAGTTAACTCTTTTGGGAGAATGTATGCACTCAGTCTTTGCAAAAATAGAACAGGGTTTAGAATCACATATTGAGTTAGAATTTTCCCTTTACTGCATACTGTCTGTGAGAACCCAGGCATTTATTTAAATTCTCTGACACTGAGAGTCTTGATCTGTACAGAGGAATAATACTATCTACCTCAGAGAGTTAATTGAGAATACATAAGTCAGCAGCTATAAAGCATATATCACAGATTGTTCAAAAGATGCTAATTTCCTTACTTTTAATGAAATACAATTCAATGTATTCATTGTCTTCGAATAATCAGGACATTTCCTAAATCTCTGAAGTATACCCAAGAAATGTCTGAATAATGCACTGGATATTTCTTAGCATGCCATACTTTAGGGAATAGACAGGGGGCTCTTACAGTGTAGCATTTTGAAACTTCACAACTTACATCTAGAAAATGGAATCCAAGAGAGGTAGCCTTACACTGAAATTTTTCTGTACAAAGGGTATTAGGCATGGTCCTAATAGGAGGAAAAATGTTATTAAATTTTCACAAACTGAATACAAATAAAGCTGATGTCAAAACTATAAAAATGTGTAACAAAGAGTAAAATGGTTTATCTTTTACTTGGACACATGCCCTCTCCTGCTGTGGTCCATAAGCAGGTGGCACAGGCTGGTACAGGTGGTCCTTTATGATTGTGTGCATAAAATAACTGAGTCATTTTCTGATTGGTAAATAATATGCAATGTCAGACTCTCCACACCATCTGTGTCACTCACCACCACAGTTTTCTGCAAAACTGCCAGCAGCGCAAGCCCGGCGCCTCATTGTTGGAGAAGTTGCAGGAAGAAGTACTTGGCATCCTTGGCAAAACTTAAATCTGTTCACAGTATTGAACCTGACATATGCCCTGAAGCAGAGCGTGCATGCTACCCTAATGATCTCTCCTGCTGTTTTATAATCAGAGACATAGATGGAGGGAGTGATGTCGTTTTTTCATTTGGCATGAGTCAGCCCTTGACCCTCTTTTGAGCCAAAAAAAAAAAAAAAGCTCTCATATTTAGGAGAACTAATGTGCAGATTACTAAACACAACCATTTTACTATTTCCCACTATTTAATAGATGCAAAGATTTGTGTTTATTTTTAAATCCTTGTTCTAGCTTTCTTCACTTTGGGGGATTCTTTTTCCATATCACTTGAAGGAAGTGGTGCTCACCGCCAATCGTTAGTCTTGACAATTTAGATAGACTCCTTGAAGTTTGGGAGAGCCTAGGTGGTACTTGCCTTGTCAACTTCTCTTTTCATCGAAGGAAAGGAGAACTGAGTCGGGGGGCATGTGTTGGCTTCAGTCTCAAGGCGTCTGGTATTGACAGAAGCTAAAAGTCATAGCCTCAGCATGCATCATGCAGGGAACGTCCTGGAAAGACTTCTCCTTCCATCCCTCTTTTTTGTTGTCTCCTTTCATATTATTCACAATGAGCCATATCCATATGGTGGTAGTACCAGATCCAGGAGTTATCATATTTTGCCAACTCTCTTCTAGACTAGGGCTTTCACATTATCCTTTGGTATTAAAATTAGCTAAAAAAGAAAATTAACATGCCTTCAAGGACTCCATGATTTTTGTGAGAAAAGCTCCACACAAAATTTCATTCAATAGAGAAACGGAGAATTTTGATCATGATTTTTAAAAATAATGCACACAAAATTAATATAGTCATAAATTATAGATAAATTCCACAAGTAAACCCAACAGCTAAATACAACAGATGATCTAGCTGCAAGAAAATATAAAAAAACAGACAATAGACATATATAATACTGTAACAAATCTGATATAAACATACTTGCTTGGGGATTCCTAGGCATTCTTTTTTTGTAGTGTGTTAAGAGTAAATGTCATGATTATTATTTTAATCCATCTAGTGCTCAATATTATTTTAAGCCTGTTTTACTAAAGATAGCTACAAATACATGATATCTGGAGAAGAAACCATCATGATTTCACTGTATAAAATCCCATGTTTCTTATCAGTAAAATGTAGACCAATCTAAGCACAGGTAAGAAAATAAAATTAAAGTCTCAATTATAAACTTAAAATGATATATACAGAAAAAAGTTACAGCTGTCTGAGAAAGATTTGTAAATATAAACTTCATATCTTACTAGTTACTTCACACTTAATTTTGTCCATATTATTACCACACTATTTTCCTATAAATCAGTAAGAGATGATCTAAAAAAACTATACACTCTGAAGACAAGTTCACTGTGATCTCTATCAGGCTATGGGATTGTGTCCTTAAATATATTTTTATGAATATTTAGCATCTATATGCTCATTCTTTCATTTGGTTACTAGAATTTTGTTGTTGCTATTATTTTGTGCTCGTGTGTTTGTGAGGTAGTTCTCCCCAGTGCATTTTGTTTAATGATTTTACGCAATGATTCATTGAGTGTCAAGCACTAATTTGGTCCAGGTTCTGCACTGTCCATCTTTCTGTTGGAGCTGGTTACAGTGCCCTTACTCCAGTTCATGATCTCCTGTTGCTCCTGTCCTGCAGGCAAGTATCTGGGGGTGTGGGTTGTGGAGTCTGTGTTATTAATAAGTTGCAATAGGAACGTAGTATCCTCGATGTTTTATTGCATGTAGAAACAGCTCTTACAGTAAACTGGCCTACAACCAAAAAATCTTTGGGTAAGCCAACATTTAGGGGCCTGTATGTAAACCCTGCGTGATACGGAGAGGTTAAGAAGAGCCATCAACAGAAAAGAACATTGGGAAAGGATTCGACTCTTCTGATTACTTATAATGGCAGGTGAGGTCATTAGCCCCCACAGTACTTGTTTGAAACCTAAACAGGTACAGCAACTCACCATTAGGATCAATCCATTACTGAATTAGAAATACGACTGAATTTAGCAACAAATTTGTGCCAACATTACTTCTAGCAGCAGTAGGTTTTCAGCAGCAGATTGGCACCGTGACAGAGTCCATAATTTTCACAGTATGTGTTTCATAATTTGTCATGCACACTCTGATTGCTTGGCATATTGGCAGAGTCCACAGTGCTCTCTAAATGTCACCAAATGCATTTGAGGATTTGTCATGCACGGTCTGAGCAAGTGACACAACACAGCAGCGTGGCCAGGTTCAGAGCTGATTTTTGCACTCCCTGTAAGTGAGTGCTCTCAAGCTCAGCCACCAGTGACAAGGGCCTGGTGGGGGCTGCACAGCCCTTCTCTTGAAGCTGCTGATTTTTAATTCTATGTCAAGTGATCATATGGATGCTGCCAGGAGAAAATACTATATGCTGCAGGTGTGACACACACAGCGCAGAAATTCTTGCTTGATAATATTCTTTTCAAATCATTCCTTGCAGTGTACTTAACATTTTCTCATACAAGCACAAAGAGCATTTCACAAATTAGAAGTAAGAAGTAGGAGAGTAATAAATATGAATAGAGGGTGGAGAAAGCTATATTATAAGAAATTACTCCATTAAGAGATCAAACGATGAGATGTCTCTGCTGATTTTAACAGAAAGGTAAAGCCGTGCTGGGATCAGAGAATCCTGGGCTTGTTGTCCTAACACCTGGTTTCTGTAGAAACAGCATCTGAGTTTAAGCAAATCATCCATCCTTTTTTGGCCTCAGTTAATGAGGAAGTTGGATGAGAGCACCTCGAAGTGTGCTTTCATGTCTGTACATTCCATTGTTCTAAGATAGGCGCGTGAGTTTATTAATATCTTTCAGTCATCTGACCCGTTTGCCTGAAATGATTGCATAATGCTTTTCCAGTCTTTAGTAAAAGCTTCAAGAGCAACATCTGCTGGAAGCTTTTCGTTGTCTAGGATTCCAGTCATTATCTTATCACTTTTAGTCACTGTCTTTTAGAAGGAAAAAGAAAATTAGTCTTTTTTATACATTTGGGTCCTGTGGATACACCTGTTACTATGAAATCTGTTTGATGATAAATAACTCACATATGCTCGAGAGTGCTGTCTTGACATGTGAGGGGAGAGACCTTCACAGACATATGTTGTAAAAAGCAATAGCTGTGACTTTGTATTTGCTTGTGGATCAGTGAAAGTAGAGAAGGACTTTGAGGCTAACAAAGACTGTTTAGGCAGGGAGGGAAGCTGAGGCTTTTATGGGAGATTTTGAAAGATCTACCATCAGATCCACTCTTATATGCAATGCACAAAAAATACAGATATATAAAAGTGTAAACACATACAGTGCTCACAAACACATACCTATTAGTCAAAGTCATAATATAAAAAAAATATTGTGAAACCTATGATGATTTTCATTTAAAAATGCAAAAATCTAGGGTCATTTTGTTAAGAGCTATAGCATTACTGGAAAAGAAATATTCCCTCTTCTGAAAAGGCCACCAAGAATTAGCCTTTACTGAAAATATTATTTATTTCAATTTTCCTGTGATCAACTTTTCTTGGGACAAGGAGAATCATCATCACACTTCCCTGATTTCTAGGGAAAAAACTGGTTTTCCACAAACTTTTTATGTGGACAATTTCCTTCCATTCACACACACAGCCAATCCCCTGCTATAAACCAGGTGGTAATTGAACCTCATATACTCAAATCTTAACATAGCACATAAGCAAGTGAGGATTCGCTTAGGTCTTATTTATTTTTTTCCCTAGGGTCTGATAAAAATTGGATATTTTACTTTTCCAATTCTATTAGATTGATTTGTATAACTGATTCTGTACCTTTTATTAGTTAACTTTTATAATTGATTTGGTCTAATCATTAAAGGTTCAGTTTTGTTATTCTAGAATATATCTCATTCTGTTCTCCAAATACCCTTTTAAAATTATGTCCCAAAGTAGAAAACTATATACCTTTCATATATAGATGCTTTTCATATGCTGATAGTGAACTACCTATAAATAATACTGACCTGAGTGTACTAAGAAAAATAGGTTTAATACTTTTTATACAACAAATACCTAACCTAATCTTTTCTCTGAGGTGCCATCCTCATAAAATGTTTGTGAAGGTACATAAATCAATCTATAGTTTCTGCACACTTAGCCACCTATAGCCCTCATACCCATAAAGAACTTTCTGTTTTTTAACAGCTTTACTGAGATATCATAAAGATCTTTTCATATGCACTTATGAAAGATTACCCGTCTTCAGTTATACCTTAAATATGCACATATACACACATATATAAACATGCCTGTCTAAAGTTATCTGGTCAATAAATTGATAAGTTGAAGTATTTGTTTGATTTGAAATATTTGCTTTCAACTTCTTATCATTTCTTCTATTCAAGTTGTTAGAACCATGAACAGATACAAAGCAAAAAGCCAAAAGATAATAACAAACACACATGGAACCAGAATGAAGCAAAACATTTCATGTTTTAAGTTGTCGATCTAATTAATTTTCAAGGAGATGTGAGTCTATAGCCCTTATTAACAATATGGTAACTTTGGAGGCTTGGTTGTTTTGTTTTGTTTTTTGGAAAACTCAGTAAAAATCTGTATTAGTCTTATCTTCCACCTTAGTTCTCCCTGTCCCATCCACAGTTGTTCATTTACCTTCTATGAACATTTGGTGCTTACATGCAAACACATGCACAGTTTTTCTCCTATTCTATTTTCCTGTTATTCACTTGCATTTAAGGACCGTATGATGAGTAGAGCTTATTTGTTTGGTACTGTTTCCCTAACCAGAATTGTATTAGCTCATCTTTTGCATTAGCTTCAGTGATCTAAGTTTCTGTTTAAATTTTATCCATAACGCATTCCCTGATAAAAGAGCTAATAAAAATATTTTTGTTAGAGGCACGCTACCTTCATCACTACAGAAATAAAAATAACATCTATTGGATGTTGGGCCGGGGGAGAGGGGGGAGGGGAGAGGAGGGAGAGGGAACGGGTATATACATACACAAAGAGTGCAATGTGCACCACCCGAAGGATGGACATATTTGAAACTCAGACTTGGGGGGGGCAAGGGCAACATACGTAACCTAAAC